>JAAGVU020000068.1:14499-69381 GCA_011763525.2 Mormyrus iriodes | reverse complement strand
GTGGCATTGACCCCACCAGGGCAGTTCTGGTTCAGTGCACAGGCCCCTCCGCCGGGGGGGGCGTGGGTGGGGGGGGGGGTGATGGGCGATTTAAGGCCCCAGGTCGGGCTGGACCCCAGGTGCGCCAAGGCAAGCCGTTAAATTTCATCATTACCCTCTCTTCCCTGAGTTAGCTTTTTATAGTCCTGTTACTGCCAGTGCTGAAGGTGTCTTACCAGTCCCAGTGGCGTACTGGGTAGAGAGGGATGGGGAGAGGGGGAGAGAGAGAGAGAAAGTGAGGGAGAGTGAGAGAAAGAGGGAGAGAGGGATCGGGACATCACTTGTCAAGTTGACTGCAGGATGATATAAAAACAGCAGCGAGGGCGGAGGATAAGGGCGATGATGAATGGGCTGTGGGCGTTCATCCATCCGGCTGAAGGATTTGCGGCGAAGGAATTGTGTACAGACACGGAGATCTGAGAGGGAAAGTGGTAAAAAAAGGAAAGAAAGAAAGTATGTGTGCGACAGAGAGTGGGGGGAGTGTGGTTGATGCACGTTGATACGGAGGGGGATGCAGTGCGAGGCGGTGTTCACAGTGGTGTGTGGAATCCCCGGCAGGGCTGCCCTGTGATGCTCTGTTACTACTATGCTGGATGTGGCTGTTTCAGAGTGTGTTCTTATGCCTTTGCTGGTTATTGCATAGGGATCGTCTGGTAGTAGATCCGCTACTTAGTAACTGGTGCACTTACCTTTCCTGTTTGGTTTAGTAATGACCTGTGAAGCTGTTAGTTGAAGTCTGTGTAGCAATGCTGCCAGTCATGTTGTTTGTCTGTCTGTCTGCCTACAGCAGTGACCAGGCTACAAAGGGGATGCAAAATCACCAGATAATACCGAAATAAAGGGAACCCTAAGATATTATTTGGACCCACATGTTAACAGGACCATAGTGACAGTATGGAAACAGACTCAGGGCCTCTTTCAAGAAGCTGGCTTGTGGATCAGAGGGGACGGGCGAAACGGGGGGATGGTGGGGGGAGGGGGGGGTCTGGGAGCCACATGGTACACGCCCCCTTGCCCCCCCACTCACCCCCTTGCCATGCCAATGTCAGCACGGCCCGTGCCAAGCTCGGCGAGCGCGGGCCCGCGCCCCGCTCCCCGGCCTCGCTCCTGAGCCGCCACAAACCCGCCGCATATGCTCCGTATGGCCCGGGCGCGGACGCCAACTTTCCGCCATCTGCCGGGGGGCCCACACACACAAACGCACGCGTGCGCGCGCCCGCACCCAGCAGGAGTCCTGCTCGGACGCAAAACACGGCCGTTCAGAAAAAATAAAAAAACAAACAAAAAAAAAGCACCCACAAAACTGTCAGCCACGTAAACACACCTCGGCCAACCTCCTTCCACACGCACACACACACCCCCCTGGCCCACCCCGGCTGTGTGGTGAGGGTGAGGCGACGCTGCTTACAGATGGCACCAGCCCAGCAGAGAGATGTTGTGTCTGAGCAAGGAATGAATGGGAATAAAGGAGACACAAAAGGCGACGGAGGCACAATCAGGCGGCTGAGCACAAAAGCCTCGGCGTGTGTCCTGCTCCATGTTTTTCCGTGCGCGGAATCAGGCGTACCAGAGAGGGCCCCTACTGTACAGCGGGCGCCCGTCCAGAGCGGGATTAAACCTTCGCCGTTCCTCAACGTGGATTTATTCAGACCATCTGAGGCAAGGCCGCGCCGCGTCACGTCAGTGCTCCGAACGCGTGCTCACGAATAATATCAGCCTCCTGCAGGCACGGCGCTCCCGGCTCGCTCGAGGCCGGGATGGCCCGTACGGGAGACCGCAGATCCGAGCCCCCCAGTGCAGACAGGCAGGACCACATACTTGCTTCATTTTTAAAGAATTCTGATAGTCGCACCCATGTGACAAATTAGTCATTCTGTCGTTTTTCTTATTCTTCAGAAATCTGATCTGGCAAACAAGGTGTGTCGGTTTCATTTATTTTGTTTTCTCCAAACGAGTTGTCGTGCGTAATTCCCCATCCGAGGTGTTTATATGGCCCCATAAGGTGAGAAGAAACTCCTTACAAAGGCCTGTAAAACAGTTTGACTTCTGCTTGGGGGTGGGGGGGGACGCTGGTTTTTTCTTCCTTTCTTTTTTTCCCCGAGAATAAAATTAGCCCATGCTAATCGTTTGCTTTACAGTGACGCATCATGGGCGCTGATAAGTCACACGATTGTATTTGTTTGTATAATTTGTGTCTTTGTTGTGATGGATTAGCCGCCTGTAAAAGCAGTGTGTGTGTGTGTGTGTGTGTGCGTGTGCGTGAGCTAAGAGACAGCGGTGGGCGGGCTGGAGGGAGGAGAGGCCCTGTTCTAACGGCTCTTTGAAAGAGATAAATGGCATACAGATGGCCCAATCAATATATTCAAATGAGACATGTAAAATAGAAGAGCGGCCATCAGGGGCCGGCCTGGGCTTGCCGTGGTGGCGGCGGCGGACCCGCCTGACTCTGCCCATCGACGCTGCCTTCCTCGCCATCACACTTCACTGGAGCCAGCGGCGCTGACCCCGCCGCGACTGCAGATTTTACACAACAATGGGCGGTGACAAACGGCCACTGGCATCACTTTAATTCCCAGTTTTGGCCCCATTTGGACCTGGTGTCTGTGTCAGATGGGTATTTTACTGTTTATCTGGGAATATTTTTGGACACCCTGATTATGTACTGTTGATTTAGTCCCGTGTTTACAGTCTGATGCACGGCTGAGAGGTTTTGTGTTTGGAATCTTTGCCCATATTGAACCTGTCAAAATCAATCATGAAATGTATCCTGGCTTTTTTTTTTTTGTTTTTGTTATTTTATATTGTTACATATTTGCGCCCGCAAGCAGATGTTTGGCTGTTTGCTGCAGCCGATTAAAGGTAAATGACTGAACGAAACTGCGCACTGGGTTAGTCTATCCTTGGAAATGACATGACAGCCTCACGCTGTACGGAGGAAAAGTGTTTAGCAGAAGCAAGGAGCATTTTCCAAATTAGAGCAGAATGAGTTTCCTGCCTCTCCTGGAACAGAACCTTCAATTTGTATAATAATCTGTATAATTTGTATTAATACACCAGAAAATGTCTTGCTCAGTGGTTGCCGCCCTATTTAATTAAACTTCTGATCTTTTAGTAAGACGTTACAGTTTAACTTTTGAAGGTGTTTCTTGACACTCTCCACATGTCTGTGCACGTGCTGCCTGGGATGAAGCGGATTGTCTGCTTTCGCCTTATAGGTTTTTTTACATGACGCTTCACATACCGCAGCACTGGAACTGGGGCCCCTCCATCTCAGCATTCGAGGTGTCCTGTCGTGGTCCGTCGTGGTGACCTGTCGGGCATTCTCTGTGCCAGGCTCCAGCTCTGAGACACAGATGCTGGCGGCAAGGCCCTCCGGTAGGGAGGAGAGATCGTATTGGGCAACGCTCGGGTGTCTGTAGTGATGCCCGAATGTAGCAGGGCATGGCATGAATTGTGAGAAAGCCTCAGAAGGCGCACATACCCCTAATGTAAGTGGCGAGAAGGTGGGCAGCGTGCCACGGCCCCCCACCTCTAGTGCCACCCCTGGCGCGGCCTTCCGTCGGTCTGAGGCGGCTGGCAGCCATGTTACAGGCAGAAGACCTTGAACGCCGTGGGAGGTGGGTGTGACACAGGGAGGGCCACGCTCGTGCTCCCTGCCCGCTCACTCTCTAACGGGGGCCTTGGCCTATTAATTGCCTTGACAGTGATAAAGGAAAACGGAAGCCCTGCTATTTGTCTTTAATGCAGTCGCGCGCATATTACCGCAAGATAAATGGAAACTGTTTCCTGAGTTGAGCTGGCCTTATTTTTAAAAACCCTTTGGGGGACGATAGGGGCAGGGCATGGGACAGAGGGGGTGCATGCAGCGGGAGGCGATGGCAGCAGGGGTGGAGTGCCACCCGGGGGAGCCGTGTCGCCTATGTCCTCAGAATGTTCCGGCACCTGGGTGCACCTGAGGTGAGAGGTCAGGGAGAGGACAAGCTGTGAGTGGCCAGTTGGGTTAAGAAATCACCCAGGCTGCATCGGAGGGGCAGAACTATGACTGATTGTATGACAGGGGGCGTGATCATGGGCATGGGTGGGGGGTGTTCGCTGTTTCTGTTCCTGTGTAAGTGACCATTGTTAATTCTGCTTCTGACATGCTGCCCAGGTGGAAGTGGGGGGGGGGGATCCTCAACTTTCCATACCATCCTCAGTTTGTCACTGTAAGGCACACTTTGTTAACACATTAAAATGAGTCTGATATTCAATCAATGAAGATTAACTTGCCTAAGGTAGGGCCGCTTTTTACATTCTGAGGAAAAGCCAAATACGATTATGCATATGAGGAAATTATACCAAGATGAGTACAGTTTAATATATGGTAATTATTTGACAGGATATACTTACACACCGATTAGCATATCTGGAAGACCAGACAGAGATAGAAAGGCAGTGTGTGAGGAATGAAAGAACAGTGTTGTCTGATAAGGGCCCGTGCCCCCCCCCCCCCCCCCAAATGTAGATGGAGAATGAGGATCGGCCCGAAAGCAGGCTTTGTTCACACGGGTACATGTACTGTAGCAGATAAACTATCACCAGATAGTCGTAGTGGCAGCAAGCGGCCGGAGTAAGCTGAGGATGAACTCGGGGGGCGGGGGGGGACGTGCCATCGGGCGTGTCCCGGGTGTCACATCACAGCGCTGCATTTTTGCTCTTTTCAGTGCATTTACGGTTGCAACTATTGCTTGTTTTCTGTAAATACAACTCATGCCCATTTGCACAACTATATGTTTATTTTAAACTGCGTGTGTATATGTGTATAGCATATACACATACATATACACATATATAATAGCATTTTTGATTGTATTGTGTTTAAGTTGTCAGATTATCAGTATTTAAATGTCTTTCATATTGATATTTATAATCTATTTTGCACTGTTTTCTTGCACTTTGACCAAAGAGATCGTAATTTCATCTCAGCATCTGCATCACGCAGCTGAAGATGACAATAAGAAAACTGTGGCTTGACTTTAACTCGACTTATTGGAGCGTGTGTGTTGATTTGCGCACTGAAAATACAGGAGATCATGCCTGCACCTTCATGTTCATACGCATGCGTGTGCGAGTGTGCATTTGTTAGTATGACAAAGCATAAAGCTGCATGCTTCTGCACGTTCGTGTATGTGCATGTGCGCAACATTCCCGATGGGGCATGTGAGGCATGGTGTGCATCACTGACTGGAACTGGATTCCCTCTGTGTGGATTTTCTTGCAGTCTGGATGTGTTTACCGGATCTGTCACAGTTGTAGTTTTCATGCAGGCAGATCATCTTTTCTTTGAGTTACAACCCCCCCCCCCCAAAAAAAGGAATTCTTTAGCCTTAAATTCTGCAGTGAGTTTTTGTTCTGAATGATATATATGCAGCGGCAGTGTCTTCATGTCACACTTAGTTTGTTTGCTTGTTTTATTGTCTCTGCCGTTTCTACCTTTCGAGCCTCCTGCTTTTCACATGTTAGCGTTAGCGGTACGATGGAAAATTTTGCTCGGCTGAATCCCTCCCCTTCCAAGTCAGGCCCGCTCTGTTTCCCACCTCAGCGGTAATAGGAGTGTCTCTTTCTGCTGCATTCGGAGTCTTCCTCTCCTTCCTGCTGCCATTGCCTCTCGCGCCAGTTGCTTGGCAGTGTTTAAATCCATCAAGGCCACATGGTTTTGTCTTGTGTGACATCTGACTTGAGCGCCCGCACAGATACGGCCCCAGAGGATATCAGGCACAGACACACGAGCCCCTGATGTTCTGCCTCCACATGTGAGATGCCGTAATGATCAAGAGAAGATGACTTTCTAACTACCCCGTCTCTTTGTGCCTCTTTCTTCAAGCCCACTGCACTAATTGAATCACCATAGAATCACTGTATCAGCGCTAGCTTTGGTATTAGGATGTAATCAGGCATGCTGGTGACCAGCTTGGTGAGGTGAGGGGTCCTTTGTGACGCGCCCATCTGTTTGTGACACACGGCTCGGTCGGGCCCCAGCGGGTTATGTGAATGGGGAGGGTGGGTGCACTGAGGCAGGGGGGCGGGGGTCAGAGGAGGGAAAGGGTGGGGGGGTCGTAGCCAGTTCCAGAAGCATTTCAGTGGCCCGAGACCCTCCATTGCTCACCACCTCCTTGCGATGTCTGGCAGGGGCCCCTGCTGCAAGTGCCCCATTACCACGGCGGCCCCACCTCTCTGAGGAGGAGGGGTCACTGCTGCCATGTCAGCCTGGATGCTGGCTAGCTCTGCTCACACTGCCACCTGCCGATCTTACCTGCGTTTTGTTGGGGTTTCCCTGCTGCTGGGCCACTCACTAGATCCGTGGTGTTGATTTTGCACCAAGCTTGTAACATTTCAGGCTAAAAGGGCATTTGTCACCATACCCCCCCCACTATCGCCACCGGTCCCCTCAGTCACAATTAATTCCTCCCCACCTATATGGTGTAAATGCTGGATGGGGGGAAGGTTTGTGCTGGCACATCTGATAAGCATTTGTATCACCCTACTGGGGTCATGAACCCGCAGTAAAGGGTTGGGGGTGGCAGTGGTTAGCATTAGCACCCTGGAGAGGGTCACTACCTTTACTGCAAGCCAGCATCACGGTGAATGTGAGGAAGGCAGTCAGCCTCCGTCCGTCCCTTTACTTTTCCTGAACTCCTCTTTTCGTTAAACATTCCACCGAGCAACCTGGGGGACTGTGGCACCCCTGTAAAATTGCATTTGAAATCGTATCGTGTTGTTTAATTGCTAACACGCTATCATTGCTCCATAATTGCTGGAATTGCTTCTAGACCAGCCTTTTGCATCTTATCTTTTCCCCATACAGCATTTACTCTGTAGACTACATTAATTAAGCTAATCGTTAGCCGTTATGTGTGCAGCATGGGCGATTGTTACATCGGTGTGCATTTGTTTGCATGCTAACATGCTAACAAGGTAAGCTACCGGTTCACAATAGCACTGTAGTGTTAGCAGGCGGATTTTAAAGAGAGTGCTATTAAATGGCAGCCGTTTAGGGGACTGTGGACCACTGCATTACACGGAAGGGGGTGGCTGGAGCTGTTGCCATGGGTCCACGGGGGTTGGGGGCTGCGGGGTGGGGTGACGGGGTCTGTGTGAGCGTTACCGTTAGCGTAAAGAACGAGCGCACTACAGGTCCCCCCTCTTCAGCCAAGCACCATATGCCGCTCCATGCAGCCCCCGTCAAGGCCACCCCCCTGCCCCTCCCTTCGTCTCTCCATCCCTCCCTCTTTTGCTGGCTGCACAAATTAGCACAATGCACAGGCAGGGCATCTCAGCCGGCCTCCACACCCCACTTGACACGGGCCTGACCTCTCCTGTGTGCGCCTCCCCCGGCTGGCTGGGCCTTCCAGGACAGGCTGTCACTCCAACACCCTTCGTTGCCAACCACTGGGGTTGGAGGGGATGGGGGGTGGACGGCCAGGAGGGAGGGAGGGGCGGCAGCCTGCCAGGTCTGGGGGGGCCCGTCCTGGGTCGCCTGGTCAATTAAATTCACATTGAGGATAAATGATTTGCAAATGATATACAAACAAGTAAGTGTCCCATACTTGAGAGATATTAAGAGCTACTCTTTCACGGCCTATAGTCGCTGTCTGCTTCGTCTGTGAGGTCCGTCGTTACACAGATGCTTTGTAGATATTGATGTAAATGAGGAGGTAGGAAGTCCCGGTCATCTTGATGGTTCTCGCCAGAATGAGCGTATATGTGTGTTTCTCCAGTTTTCTATGCTCCTCCATTATAGTACATGGCTAGAGTGTCTCCACCAAACAGCACAGTGATAGGCATTTAGTGCCTCCTGGTACATTTTATAATAGCCTTATGTCTGCAATATGTGAGGAATATTGCGTTTCAAAGAATTAAAAATGTCAAAATTTCAGTCTTATTGCAGTCGTAGGAAATACTGGGCTTTAGCAGTCGTCTGAAAATGCATTCGGGGTGTATTTATTTATGGCTTTTTCATCTCACCCTCTCCAAATGTCTCGGTATTGTTCAACTCCCCTGCCACGCGCACACACACACGCACACACACACGCACACACGCGCGCACAGACGCACTCGTCTCCTGCGGCACAATGGGCCTCGATCTCGCAGCCAGATCCAGGGAGTGCGTGAGTGAGAGGCGTGTAACTGCTCCCCCCCGCCTGCTCTCTGAGGAGTTGATGATACTAAAGACACTAAACAGAACCCCGGCTGTGATGGGGGGGGGCACGTCAGCCCTGCACCATTCTGCTCTTTTACAACTTTACAAAATAGGCTTTTAATTTTCCTGAGCGGCTGGGGCGTCTGTGGCCTGCCTGCATCAATCATCATCACGAGGCCGCAGGCGCTGCCGCGGTCCTCAGGGACCTTTCACCGCAAGGACCCCCCACCCCCCCGTCCCCAACCCCACACATGCACACAACCCCCAATCCCACCACCGCCCCCAGCATCCGGAGCACGACAGGGCGATGAGTGCTCACAGCGCCACACTCTGAGCGCTCGCTGTTTCACCTCCTTTGGGATTACGGACCTGGTGTCTCCACTGAATGGACCCCCCCCCCCCTTCATATAGAGATGGAGGACAGAGGATGGTGGCTCTCCTCATTTAATTCCTCAGCTGACAGATCCTTCTCCCTCAGCCCCCCCGCCCTCTTCTCTGCCTCCTCATGTCCCACAAACTCGTCCCCTTCTCCTCACTTCCATCTTCAGCTGTTTTAATACTTTGCCTTTTGTTCACTTTCATTTCATCCGGTGTGTATTTTTAGGTTTTCTGCATTTTGACTGTGGGAATCAGAGCAGATGTGTCTCGTGTTGTTTACCACGTTTTCACCCACGTGAAGTTGGCAGGGAAGACTTCCTCTCAAAGCGATTAATTATTTTTCCCCGTGTGCTGCCTAATTCAGAGGGTGGACCGGCGTGGCCTTGCAATATCACTGCTGGATTGTAATCCAGATCTCATTCTCATCCGGAACTTGGTTAAGTAGTTCTCTTTGACATGAAGAAGCACAAGGTGTAGGTGCCCCATGATGCTGGGTTGGGGGGGTTTGTTGGGATATGAACATTGATGCTAAATTTGGCCTGGAGGGGATGCAGCAAAAGAGCTAGCCGGCTTCAGAAAACATGTTCCTCTCCAATCTTCCCTGCCCCAAACTGCTACTTGGCCTACAGATGGGGTAAAGGTGCCATGTTAGCATGTCTTTTTCTAAACAGATGCAGCTGAGGAGCTCAAGAGCAGACCAAATGCCCAACCCCTTTTCTTCTGGGAGAGGGAGGGGAGTGCCTGAATATGAAAGGTATGGCTTCATGGGGTCCACAGCAAAGGAGCAGACCCGACTTCCCTGGGCTGAGCATTTCTGGGGGGTGTTCTTGCAGGTACAGTGACGCATTTGAGCCATTTTAATTGCAGTCAGCTGGCAGGTCAATATACCACCTACCTACAGTACCAGTCACGCACCTTCTGAAAATCATTTGTTTTTCAGCAAGATAATGACCCTCAGCACACCTTGTAGTTATGTAAGTACTGCATTATCTTGTGAGAAAGGATAGAAATGGAGGGGCTGTGACAGATGACCTGCACCCCCACAATCCCCAAGCCTAAACCCTATAGAGCTGGTCTGGGATGAGCCGGATCAAAGATTAAGAGCAAGGCGGCCAACTTGTGCCTAGAACTTTTGGAAATTCCTCCAGGACTGCTGGAGAAGCATTCCAGGTGGCTACATCTGGATGCTGGTTGATAGAAAGCCAAGAGTCTGCAATGCTGTCATCGAAGAAAAGAGGGCTATTTTGAGTCTAAAATATAAGAAAGTTTTGAGAGCACATCGCTCATATTTGATATGTATTACTTAATTGCCTCAAGGCCTTTTACTATAAGGTGAATGACAGAGCTAAAATTAAAAGAAATGCATTAAGAGCAGGTGTGTCCAGACTTTTGACTGGTACAAGTATGATTTTTTTATAGGATGTGTGCAAATCTGAATACTGTAAGGACTGATTTAATCTAACATGCAGCCACCTGTTGGGTCCTGGACACCTTGTAGGAAAGCTAACATGAGCAGATATTACAGCAAAGGTCTGATAGAAAATGCAGCCAGTTTTGTTTTCTTTATGCGTTTCCAGGTGCTCTGTGCTTTGTGTGTGGATCGCATTGTCTGAAGCCAGCCAATCACATGTATGTAGCTCACGTGGTTAACCAATTACATATTATGTAGCACCAGGATTCGGCCAATCACTCATATTTATTGCTGTGTAAGGTATGAGCCAACCATGTGCTTTTTTAACATGCATTCAACATATCTGCACCAAATAAGGATTTTAGTCCTGTTTTTATTGGATGGGGTAGTGGAGAGGGCTTTCTGGGAGGGGGGAATTGAAAAGCAAACAGAGAGTCCGTAACGCAGAGAATTCATCTCCATCGTTTGGGTTCATGTGTCTAAACACTGGGTTTCTGTCAGACAAAGGAGACCTTACCTCTGCGAGGAGTGATTACCATGGTGCAGTTCCGAATTCTGCATGTGACTGCGAGCAGGACTGAGAGTGTGTAGGCAGGGCTGCATTTGGAGTGTGTGTGTGTGTGTGTGTGTGTGTGTGTGAGCTTGCAAGGCCGTGATGCACGCTTAGTTGGATGTGGCGCTGAATGCCGGCCTACGCTTCCGGATTGCGGTGGCACGGTCCCGTGGAGGCAGAGACAATGGGGCCGCTGATAAATGGCGGGAAAACGCGAGGGACAGAACACCCGGTGTTTTCCTGCATGTTTCGTGGCAGAAGATTGTGCTCGACGTGGCAGCGAGGGGATAAAGTGTGTATCTGAAAAGGCTATCTGTGCTCTCCTCCCTCTCTCTCCCTCGCTCTCCCTGCTCCTCTCTGTCTCTCTCTCCCCCTCTCCCTCCCCCACTGGGCACCCCAATCAGATAAACAGCGCCGTGAGGCCCGATAAGGCTTGGCCCCAAAGCACTTCGCCCCCTCCCCAGCCGTCTCCCTCGCCGGCACGTTTAGTATGCATAGAGCTGAGCTATCTGCTCCGTTGCACCTTGGCTCCCACTGATCAGACCGACTGACAACACCCCCTCCACGGGCACCCCCCCCCCCCAATCCACCTGCACTCCTTCTCTGGGGGGGTGTATGGGAGGGGGTCACGGGTAATCGGGGTGCAGGGGAGAAGGGTAAAGGACAAGATGGGTTGAGAGGGGGTGAGGGGTAGCTAACAGACAGGCCCGACATGAGCTCCCGTGCCCCGGCTGCCCGGGACAAGTTGCCCCCCCCCCCCCCCGGCTGACTGCTTCCCAATTATTCCAGAGATTAATTAAACACGATTTGCACCAAATGCGCTACACTCCATGTTAAAGCCATCACCGTGAGAGATCTTTTGTCTCGAGGATTTCTAATTAATTCCTCGCCGTAATATTTTTATTTTGCGTTTCCGGCACCATTTGGCAGCAGAAAGCCCGGCCAGTGGCGGCACTGGTTCCTCCCGCCTCTCCCGGCAGTCTCCGCTCTCCCAGGAGCCGAGCCACACCGCGATAATGGATCTGGGAGAGCCATCGCCTCCTATCTCCCGGCCCTGTGGCTGAAAATGGGATTTTTGCCGAGTGCGGCAGGCGAGGTTATTACGAATCACCGCGGCCCGGGGTCGAGTCTGGGCTGGGTGGGCCCACAGAAAGCGCCGCTCACGGGGTTTCCAGGAGGTGGGGTGGCGTTCTTTCTTTGCAGAAGGAAGGAGATGATGCGAAAACGATCGGCAGACTTCCTCAATCCCTGCCTCGATCATTAAAGTGTGGTCATTTACCGGACCGGCTAACAGACACACAGCGATCCACCATCGCTCCCATGTGGAATGGCCAGGTGTGTGTGACGGGCGTGGTTTTTTTGTGTCTGGATTTCCATTTTTCCGCCCCTTTCGCCGTTTTTCCAGTTCGTCTTATCAGCCCATCTAGCTGTGAGTCTCACATTAATCAGAATTCCGAACAGGCTCTTCGGCAGCGTTATCAGCGCGGAGCTGACGCTTGCGTCGGACCAGGAGAGGGACAGCGCTGGGTACAGAGATGGATGTAGGAAGGGAGCTCCAACAGCATGTCAGCCCAAATGCCAAGGTGACAACTGTCCCACAGGCCGAGCCGTCCCCAGCCCGCTGCAAAATTCACATACACACACACACACACACACACACACACACACACACACATACACACACCTCCAGTACAACTGTCTTCATACAAACTTCCCATTGACTGCTACTGGTGAAGTGTGAGTCTCAGTGGGTTAGAACTTTGTGTCTATGAACAGAAGCTCATGATTCGAATCTCATCCTTGGCAGAATAGTCGTATCTCCATTGGATCCTTAAGCAAGGGCCTGATCCCCCTGATATGTTCCAAGGACACCAGATGAATGGCCTGACTCTGTGCCCAGACCCCAAACATCGCTTTGTACTGTGTGTATATACAGTCCTGTGCAAAGGTCTTAGGCAGTCAAAGAAAATGTTTAAGGCTATTTATCTGGGTAATAAGTATATATTTGCTCAGAAAAAAACGCATGTGCGAATAAACAATGAGACAATAAAACATAAACAAGAATTTCTTCTGTTCTCCAGAAAGTTACTGATACCTTGTTGGATAGCTGGATGAACACAGTTTGGTTCCCAAACCTCTCCTCAGGGGCACCCCAGTCATCCAAAGTATTTGGCAAATTACACCGCCTGTTCAATTAATCTATTAACTTGATTAGTTAATAACTCAATGAGGTATTGATTAGCCCAACAAGATGAGTTAGTGGTCGAGTCAAAAAGGACATGGGTGTATTGGATGGTTGTGACAAATACTGGCATGACTTTAGGAGAAGCTTTGAAAGGGCTAAGCTGACACACTTTGACAGACATAATATCATAGCTTTACACCAACATGCAGATATTTTAAACATTATTTTCTCTGACTGCCTGAATCTTTTTCACGGTATCATGTGTGTGCATGTCACAATGAAGAACAAGATGGGAAATGCGTAAAGAAGCATTTCAATGTTCCCGTACTAAAGGATTGTTTCATTTTCTTAACGAAACTTTATCATAAACTGTCAAAACTAAATTATAGCATTTAAATTATTAAATTATTGCACATGGTTACAGACATAAAAGACATATCTATAATCTCGCCCTCCAGTCACATACTCGTGAACTAGAGCTGGCCTCTGTGAAGGAATGTAAATACCAGTTTAACACACACTGGGGGCCTCAGCCATCAATGCTGTGGAGAGGTGTGTAAATACCATAGGTAATGCTACACTAAATAGCTTTTTCGTTGCTAAATGTCAGACACAGGGAACACAGTGGTATAGAAACTGGACATGTGACTTTGTTTGCCAGTCCGGGTCCCAAAAAATAGGTCACTCTGATGTGCCCTTAGGCAGAGTACTTAGCATTAATTGTACTTAAACATAATTGATAATTAATGTGTAGCTGGGTTAAATAAAAATTAAGGCGTGTGACTGTAAGCCACGTTCATCGCTTCCCGTAGAACCGAAAGACAACGGTGACTCTTAATTAGCCGGCTAGCTGTCTTGCTTATGTGGCATTGCAGCTTGTCTGAGGGAGAGAGAGAGAGAGAGGGAGGGAGGACTCATCTGACCACTTGGCTAAGCTACCCCCCCCCAAACCCCTCACCATGGCACAGCGACCCCTTTCACAGTCAGAACAGAGTTATCGTACAGGTAGTCTCCCTGTAAAGCCAGGGGAAGTTCACTGTAATCTACAGATTTAGCAGCAGGGGCGCAAATGCTGCCTCTGGTGAGGGTCTGAGGCGGCGTGTCGAATAGGACCACCTATTCCCCACGTGTGGCGCTCGCCGCACGAGATGTTTAATTTCACACTCGCTTTGCGGAGACAAACGCGCTGATTTGACGGATGAGAATATTGAATTAACCCATTGTTGCTGCGGCTTTTGCATGTAAATGTTTGTTTGTTTGTTCGAATTCTCCCCACTCATTCTCCCGCCGTTTCGGTCAGGGCGGGAATAATTAAGGCCGTATTGAAAACTAATAATGTTATGGATTAATGTGGGAGAACTTGACAGGAGCACATCATTGACTGAGACAAATCCATGATATAAATTGGCAGACAAAGCAAGAGGCAGTCAATACGGATTACGGCTAAGCCTCTCCTCTTTGTCGGCGTTTGGACTGGCATTGATAGGCTCTCACAGGTCTGCAGCCCGCGCGCTGCCAGGCAAGGGGGGGTATGCCATGGGGAGCTGGGCACCATGCCACCGAACCCCCACCCCACACACCCCCTCCCCCTCTTTCTCTCCCTGGGCACTGCACTGGCACAGTCACGGCGGGTCGGTGCCAGCTGGGCAAACACTCAACTCATTGACAAAATAAACACCGCGCAAACAGAGGCAGAGCAGGAAGAAGACAAAGCGGCTGCCAGCCGAAGGAGTCGCCGAGCTCATTCGGGGCCACTGTCGGTGACAAGCGTCAGGCGAAATGTACGCCCCCCTCCTTGGCAGAGAGCGGAGGTACGCGGGTTTGCTCAGGAAACTTTCACACGTGAATAACGGTGCCGGGCATTGACGAAGCAGCCAGCGGGGACATCCCCTCCCACCCTCTCTGAGCTGCTGATATTTGTGCCGGTAGACATCTGCGAAAGTCCACGAGTCACCAAAGCTACGGTAAGCAGCAGCATCTCCGGTGTTAAACCTGGACTAACCCCCTCAAACGGCCTGTAACCCTCTTTATTACTACCGGAGTCACTTCCCCTTTTATCAGCCACAGAACAGCCAGACACTGGATGGAAAAATCAATTCAAATCCAGAACTGTTTACATCTATAAATACTAGTAGTCTGAGTGGAGTCTAGGCACTGTGCTTTTCCTCTGAGTCTCACACGAGAAAATAATAAGCACATGTTTAGGAAAATAAAAACAAATAATCCAATAAGAAGGAAATAATGCCATCCCCACTTTGTGTTGGTAGAAAGGAAGCCAAGAAGGGGGGCTAAGGGGGCGGAGATGCTTTTATTCATCTTATTCATTACTTTTCCTTTCTAATTCTTTAATTTTTATGTTAATGACCATTTGTGCCTGAATCAGACCATTTTTAATGACATATCTCCAGTCCCGATCCTGGCCAGCTTAGCGCCAGACAAAAATAGCGGTGAAATCCGTTGAATAATGGCGCCGGGGAGGATTTGGTGTAGCTGAGACTTTGCATTTAAATCTGTGGCCGTCGCGGCGGAGGCCCGTGCCGCTTTATCATGTCTCTACAGCCAGCAGCTTGTTTATGAATAAAAAATGTGGCATGAAACCAGAGGAGTGAGTTGTCTTTGTTTTGTCAAGTGTGCGGAGGCACAATGCTTCCCGCGTGCCACCAGCCTCTCTCCCGCTCTCCACTCTCTCCCAGTCCCTCTTTTCTCTTCCTCACCTCCTTTCTCCTCTTCCCCTGTTTTTCTCCCCTGCCCTTTCCCTTCCGCTCCTGTGCTTTCTCCAGATCCTCATTTTTCCTCCCCTTCTCTCCTCTCCTTACTCCTTTCTCTCCTTTCTGTTCCTCTCTACTTCCACTCAAACATCTGCCAGGTCCAGCCAGGCAGCTGGGCCCCGGAGGCCCCTACCTGATGAACCGTTGCCATGGGATTTGTTCTCCTCTGCTTCTCTCCCCGGCTAGACACCCCCCTCTACACACAAATGCATGCACGAACACACAGGCCCCATATTCTGGACCCCACCCCACCCACGCTCCCCAAACTGCTTGCCCCTCAACCCCTTCGCTCCCCCAAGTCCTTTTCAATATTCATGAGACATGATCACAGGGAGGGCCCTCAGCTCCTCTCCCATCTCCCCTGCCTTTGTTTCGCATTCCAGCTCTGCCTCTAAATTGAGCCGAGGCAGTGTCCTGGTGAGAGGCAGCCACTTGATTAACTCATTAGGCCCGTCCAGTTTGTCTTTAAAAGCGGCTCTGATGAGGGCACAAGCTGTCAACGTGATCTTTGCTGTGAGACCCTGCCCCCCCCCCACCGCAATCCTCTCCAAGACCTGCTGCCCTGAACACTCACTCAAATGGAAGGTCAGGGTGACACGCAGAGCCTGCCCCGTCACACAGAGACAATGTCGACTGCGCATACCGACGCAGGCCCCCGCAGTGATGCACCCGGGCAGTGTGCTGGGGGGACGCAGAACTACAGCACCCGCTCTTCAAATGAATGCGCGCAAGCCCAGAAAAGCCGTTTGTCCACCTGTCAGCCTGTCACGGTGGACAGAGAGGCATAGAGAGTCTGAAAGTATGAGTCTCTGCCCCTATAGCGCCACCTGTGTTTACTTTCAGCATGGCAATTTGCGGGATGAATGATCATGCACGTTTGCTAACGTGTGTGTGTGTGTTTGTGTGGGAGGGGGAGGACAATACCCAGGATGGAGTTGAGGGTGACCCAGCTTGGCCCTCTCTGTCCCTATAACGCCACCTGTGTTTACTTAGGGTATGGCAGTTTACGGGATGAATGAGTGCACACGTTTGCTAGCGTGTGTGTGTCGTTGGGGGGGTGGGGAGGGAGGGGGGCATCAATACCCTGGATGGAGTTGAGGGTGACCCAGCTAAGCCCGGCCCTCCCTGCCCCAGGTGGAGCATCTCCTTGGCCAACCTGCCCGCCGTGCCATCTGACACACATTCACACCTCCCCACGCTGGGTGTCTCCGGCTGCGCGGACCTCAGCCGCCACTGCGCCGTCTCTCTCGGCACGTGCTCCAATGGGGCAGGTTGCGTGCATGCAGCTTCACGTCCCAGCGTCTGTCTGATGGTCCTCTGTCACGTTTGTCATGGGGACACAACATGTTGACTCAGTCTCTGAGTAACGCTTTTATAACTCCCTGTACGATGCCAAGGCGCTGGCTCAGCGTGCCTGTCTGGGCTCAGTGTTTATGGGTGTTTATATGCCGGCTCTCATTTGGACCAAAAAAAAACAGGCTCACTGGCTTGCATTCATTCCCCCCTCGGGGGTCCCTGCATCTACATGATACTGCTGTGCCCCAATTTACTGTTAGAGGCGTGTGGTATTGGCCAGGTCATCACCATCACCAAGGCCTTCACACAGAGTGAAAGATCTGCGTCACTCTCAATCCCTGGCGGCCTTTTGTCAAATATTCAGATGCAAAACGCCTCCTGCCTGTCACTGGCTCCTGTTCCACCTGCTCCTCTCTTCCTCTCACTTGTCCCATTCCTTCCCCCTTCCCCTTCCTGCTTGCCCTCCTCCTTCCTACAGCCTCCCAGCCAGATCACAGGCATAGCTTTGCTCTCCAGGAGTCGGTGTGATTAACTGTGCCAAGTCTGTCATCAATGTTGCATTTTTGGTGCGGTAGGAAGGACCTGGTGTTACACGCCACTCGTGATAAAGGAAACTGAAACCAGTGTCTAAGTCATACAAACTGTGTGGGATTTTATGAAACATTTGTGAAAGTTCAGCAAGCATCATGCCAGTGTGGAATGTGTTACGTACTGTTATGAAGTAGACCAGGATAGTGGCTCTTCTCTCCTCTCCCAGGCCCTCCTTTACCCAGTCTTATCTCTCCTGTGTCCCCTCACTACCCCTCCCTCTTGCCCCCCCCCTCTCTCTTTCTCGGTCCGTGCCTCGCTCATCGCTCAGCAGTGACTCCCCTAATCTCTCCTGCTCAGCCGGCATGGCGAATGCCGGCCTCTCGCCGGCGCACAGATGCCCTCTGCCTGCGGGGGCACTTCCTGCGCAGGTGTGCCATTGGGCACTGCCAGCGTGGGCTGGGCAGAGCTGCGCGAGCCCGGGGGGGCGCGGGATACGCAGCTCCCGAAGCCCTCTGGAGCGAGAGAAGCGGGACGGCGGGCCAGCCGTGGAGGGCAGCTGCCACGCAATATCTGCGCCCACTTCCTGCGAGCCCCGTTGCAGCATGTGTCACGTTTTTCTGCTGACTTGATCGAATTTTGATAGTTGTACTTTTCCCGTAGCTGGCATCTCTTAATCAATGTTAATTGGCTTTAATTAGCATATGTTAATTAATGATATTTACTACAAATTAAAGGTATGAATGGTCCCAGAGGGTTTCCTGTTCATCTAATTAGAACCAATTAGCTGCAATTAACACGTGTAAATGAGATGCAATTGAATCCAAAACAAACAGTGTGTAGCCGGCCCGATTCCGGTGCAGTTTAACCTGTGCAGTGTGTGTGTTGCTGGCTAACGGTGGAGTGGAACTGGCTTCTAATTGCAGACACTTACAGTACAACAGAGTATAAGCAGACAGCTGAGGAGGGTTATTAAAGCGCTGTAATTGGGCACCTCTTTTCAATCTTCTAATTTTTCATCCAATTAGTTCACACTTGCAACCCACTGTTATACCATTGTGTAAAACATGCAATTGTTTTCTCCAGTTTGGCATTTATGGTATACCGTGATGGGTGAAGTTTTAATCTATTTCTACATGTGAATATTAATTTGGAAGAAATAAGTAGCTGTAAAATATTGCTCATTTAGAATTTAGGTGTTAGTTAAAAAAATGTGTAGAAAGTTTTCTTTTCCTTGCTGGTTATAAAAGCGGCGTTATTTAGTTTTGGCTGGTTATGCAGTGCTGGTCTTCATTCCATAATTAGCAGACGGCATAGAAACACATTACTAGCATTGTCCTCCTTACTCCTCGTGTTTGTGTGTGTGTGTGTGTGTGTGTGTGTGTGTGTGTGTGTGGCCAGCCTTTCCACTGGTGCTGTCTTCAGCTGCCTCATCCCCTCTTCAGCTTGGAGAGCGCAGGAGATTCTCACTTTGGGAAGGATGCGTTTCCACGGATACGATGCTGTGCCTCCTGCCTTTCCCAGCTCAGTGTTATTTCCGGGCTTCAGACCCAAATCACGCAGCCTCGGCGTCAATAAGCTCACAAAGCTGGCGTCAACTTGACATACTCTGCAGACTGATAATAGATGCAAAGTATACCACGAGCTTTTTCTAAGGTAAATTTTGAAAAACAGCTTTTGAAACGCAGCTTTAGACCGAACCGTGATCTGAGTTTGCAGTTTCTGCAGAGCACAGACAGAAATCTGCCCTGAAGTAGAGTGGTAGTGGAACCATAGTCTCCTGGTTTTACAGAGGAAATGAAGAGCGCCTTGATACTTACCATTGTCACAACCCGGAGGTTTCGCAGCTTTGCGGCTGAAAGGAATCTGCTTTGTTGTACGATAAGGAAGAAAAAAAAAGGAAAATACCACACAGGGGAAAAAAAAGCAATCCGGGGGCTGAACAAATCTGGGAAGCTGTATTATGGGATGGTAAACACGTTTGCAGTGAGAGGCACCGGATTTGCTGTTTCTTATTTTGGGGAAGTGCTGTATTTGGAGTTGGACACAAAGAGCAAAGGCAGTATAGAGGGATATGAGGGTGGGGTGGTGGCACTGACCTGGAGGGGCTGGGGAGATGCAGGAGTTGGGCAGGACTATCCCTGAGAAAGGAGTGAGTCAGCCACAGGAGTGCATGTGGAGGGTGTGTACAGGGCTGAGGTGGGGAGCTTGTGTGCGGGACAGATCTCGACGTGGACTGTTCATTACCTTCCGGAACCTTCAGCAAGCTCTTCACACTCACAAATAAACCCCTCGTCCCCCCCATTCCCCTCCTCCTGTCTTTTCTTCTGCGGCTTCAGCTTCCCCTTTCTGCCGTGCTGGCTGCCCATTCGCGGCGTGCTCCGGCGCCAGGGGGCTGGGCCTTTTCCCCTGCCTCATGTTCGCTTGGCTTTCCTCACCGGTACGGCTGGGTTTGACGTCGCTTCTCAGAGAGCCCAGTACCAAAATGACAGGAGGCTACCCTTTGTTACAGTGTTACACGCTGTCCGTCACAAACAAACGTGGACGTGCTGTTGCTGTTACCATGTGCAAAATGGCATTCTGGGTATATAAAAGTGATCATCACAAGAAGCTGTACATCAAAATTAGTCTACAGACATTGTGCAGTTGATGTGTTTTGTCTTTTCAGTTCTCTTCATTGTCTTATGATTATGAGTGAAAAACATGCAGTATAACCTCTTAGCTTCACAGATTTCAAATTATAGCTTTCAGCGTCTCTTTTTAAGCAATTTAAAACTTACAAGCCAGAGAACAAATAAATAACAAATGAAATTAGGACACAATGCATTAAGAGTGGAAAAAACAGAGTTTTGCCTTTTATTGACTTGCACACCGGATCATCCAGATGTATCAGTATGTGCACAGTGTAAAAAAATCAGAACAATCGTCTTGTTCAAATCCCCAAGCACTAATTCTTGTCCTTCCGGCATGTTCTAAGGACAGACACATTATTTCTGCACGCCGCCACGCATGTCACGTGCGCCACTCCGGCTGATACGCCGGCGTGTGTGATCTCCTCTTGGCGAACAGCGGGTCGCAGGCGTAATCTGGGCTCAATCTGGCGACGTGCGTCCGTGTGACTGCAGGGCCCGGCGTATCTTTCTCCTTCACCTCGAGCCGCGACTCGGGCGTCGCGAGCCACGTCCGGGGGCTGTCCCGTCAGGCGCGTGCGGGCCGCCGCTGAATGCAAGAATATCAAATAGTCTGCAAAGGCCGGTGGAAACTGCTTTGGCACGTCATAAGCAGAAATGACTAATGGTACTTCGCAAAACCGGCACACGACCGTGGAGCCAAATGTCAGCACCCACCCCCAGAGATTAGAAACAGGACCGCCTGAGCTGACTGTAACCGGGGAAGGCGGCAGCCCCCCCGCTAATGTTCTCAGTGTTTCGGGCTTAAGGTAAAGTGAACTCTCACCCGTCCCCTCTGCTGTCTCTCCCAGATAAAAGTTTATCTTTTTTTTCCTTCCCTGTGAATTACACAGCGAAGTGAGTCGATAATGTCCCGACAATCAGCTTTTTACACAGAAGCACGGGCTCAGGTGACTGCCGTGCTCTTTCACAGATCCGTCACGCCGAGAGGACAATACGGCATACCTGTGGGGCCTTGGCGGGCCACTTCACTATACTGAGAACATTAAGGTAAAAAAAAAGGAAATCCTATTGAAGTCGATGCCGTCAGGGCTCCACTGCTTAATGACTGAGACCATTACCCCATTAAAGTTTCAGGTGTCTTGTTACTGGATCGAGGGGGGAGGTGTACACACAAAGCTGCTGTCTTAACCGCACTGTAAGCAAGGTAACAGCTGAATAATCTACTGCAGTGATACTGCTTGAATGTAATTCATTACGTCTGTTGCCATCGGTCACAGACAAGGACATAACCTGTAAACCATTTTCTGATTCCTAAAAATGAGAATGAAGGTGGATGAAAGGAGAATTTTTGAGAGGGTGACAGTGACAGGGTGTCACTGCAGGGAGTACGAACAGAGCAAGATAATTCAGTTTGTGCTTTTGGGGGGAGGTGGCTATAATTAAAAGGAACTGAAAAGTGAGGCAAAACGAGCTTTTCTAGGGGTCCAAGCAACAGGAGGCACGAGTAACACATGAAATTGTTGCTGTTTCTGGAAACATATTTATTTTAAAGCCATATTTGTCTTAGAATGTTTTTCCCCAAGTCATTGTTAAATTTTATATTTTACAATTTTGACACAGGTAAATTCTACACAGGAGTAACGATGCTGAACTTTACAATAATACAACATCCTATAGCAAAGAAGAGTAACGGATATGTACTGGCATGTTACAGGGCTGTTGGATATTTTATCATTGTTTATGTTTTTATCATATATACATTGTTGCCGTCCAATGAAAACCGCGTATGTCCACTTTTTGGCAATTGTGACTTCACTATAGATGGAATACACCCTTTCTCCCGCCTACTGATAGTGCTTGACATCAAATTAACCCATGACAAGATACTTTATGAAGTCGCCTATCTGTCTCATTAGAAGAGTTTGTGCAATGATAAATGTACAGTACCAGGCACCGATTATATCCAAGCATTTAGACTAGCTGTCAATAACCTACTGAGTTCTTGAAGAGGGAGACGAGGTTCAAACTAACCATCCACCACTGGAGCACATGGTAAGAAAACCCAGTATGTCTGCGTTCCAGATAAGTCCATTTAAAACATTAAAGCCATTCGCTGATGGCTATGTAAAGATTCTCTTCTGTTCTGCGGTACTAAGGGTGTCTCATTACGTTGTTTTTGGTTTATTTTGTAAAGTAATTTCTATGAAAATACATTTCTTCACACTCCTGAAACAATAGATTTTTGAAGATACGTGTTTTTCACTGAACAGTAACGACACAATAACAGGTTAACTTTTGGTAAAAGTTGTTAAATAATACAAAGGACATAAATCTGATGCTACACCAACAAGCTCTCAGCTACTTAAATGCAATGGAGCAGACTGGTCCACAACCCGACACTCGAGCTCACTTAGGCTGCCAGGGCTCACTTAAAGGTGCATGACTTGAGGCCACTTTCATTACTCTGATGGCAATATTTGTCAGCTTGCAGCAGTATTAAAGGGAGACGCCGGTAATTGCATCATTCGTAACCATTTCCAATTGATGAAAGTGCGATTTTCATTACCATCGTGAGGAAAGATGCACTGAAGTTCATTTTCTTCAGCTTTGTGGGGGTTTTTTTTCTCACGCTGTTTGTTTTTCGCTCCGTTTTTCTGAGTTGAATCGATCGAGCTCCTTCCTCGTACCCTCAAACACAGGGATGGTGAACTTGAGGAACAATGTCTCCACAGAAGCGTATGCCTCCTATGAATTACCAGGCCACTGGCTCAGAAAATCCAAATTTGGATACAACTGCTGAAAGACAGGATTCCAGTGACATCACAAAGACTTTAAATCTCACATCTAAAGGACTGGAAACCTGATCAAATCTGTCTTTAATTATACAGTTTCTCCTCTCTGGACAATCTGCTAAGCCTTTTCCCTCGTCCTTCTTATTCATTCTACTTGGATACAAATGAAATATTCTTTCCCTGCACAATTCATCTATTACAATGTAAAGTAACCACTGAGCCACAATATATTTCATGTAATGGTGCCCTAGTGTGCTAGTTTTGGTTTGATTCATGGCAGCTCATGGCATCCCTACAAAGACATGGGAAATACGGGGTCTATCCAGCAATCTATCTGCAACGGATGTATAGTTATCGCAACCCAAGGTGTATGGGAAAAAGATTAATTTCCAAATAGATTCATACATACAGATAGCGAGGGAGAAAGGCTGCTGCTAATGGACATCAGTGTGCGTTTCTGAAGTCGGAAATGTGTGTATGTGTATGGGGGGGGGGGGCTGATCAGCCTGTGATGATCTGATAAGAGGATTCGAACAGCACTGATTACATCTGAAGCTCTTTTGTCTTCCAGTAGCACGGATTACATGATTTATTAGAGAGTGAGTTTTAACTGTGCTGGGTGCCAATTCCCTCCCACACCCTAAAGTCCCAAAGAAGTTAATGCATATTAAGCAGCTGTGGGGGGGAGTTACTTCTCCCCACGTCAGACTTTGATTGCTTTGAGATGGCGAATTGGAGATGTGCCTTTGCCCCTGTGTTCTGTGTGTTTTTATTGTGGCATGTGGTGTTACTGTGTGTTTTGTGCTCAGCGAGGCCCGGTCCACTCCATTTCAGCCAATTCCAATTCCATGACGGAGTGCCACATAGAATTGCCATGGGGATCACCTAGCAGGATCACCGTGATGGAGTGCCACAGAGGACTGTCATGGGGATCACCTAGCAGGATAACCATGATGGAGTGCCACAGAGGATTGCCAAGGCGATCACCTAGCAGGATCACCATGAAGGAGTGCCACATAGAATTGCCATGGGGATCACCTAGCAGGATCACCATGTTGGAGTGCCACAGAGGATTGCCATGGGGATCACCTAGCAGGATCACCATGAAGGAGTGCCACATAGAATTGCCATGGGGATCACCTAGCAGGATCACCGCGACGAAGTGTCACAGAGGACTGTCATGGGGATCATCTAGCAGGATCACCATGACGGAATGTCACAGAGGATTGCCAAGGGGATCACCTAGCAGGATCACCATGATGGAGTGCCACAGAGGACTGTCATGGGGATCACCTAGCAGGATCACCATGATTGAGTGCCACAGAGGACTGTCATGGGGATCACCTAGCAGGATCACTGTGATGGAGTGCCACATAGGATCCTGATCAGCCTGTGATGATCTGATAAGAGGATTCGCACAACACTGATTACATCTGAAGCTCTTTTGTCTTCCAGTAGCACGGATTACATGATTTAATAGAGAGTGAGTTTTAACTGTGCTGGGTGCCAATTCCCTCCCACACCCTAAAGTCCCAAAGAGGTTAATGCATATTAAGCAGCTGTGGGGGGGAGTTACTTCTCCCCACGTCAGACTGATTATTTTGAGATGGCGAATTGGAGATGTGCCTTTGCCCCTGTGTTCTGTGTGTTTTTATTGTGGCATGTGGTGTTACTGTGTGTTTTGTGCTCAGCGAGGCCCGGTCCACTCCATTTCAGCCAATTCCAGCAGGAAGATCACTGCCATCTATGATCACCATGGGGGATCACCACACAGGTTCTTCACTTGTGTTGGCCATGGTAGATCATTACAAAGATTAGTCAAGTGGGACCAACATGTGGGATCACTAGGACAGAGTGCCGTAAAGGATCAGCAAAGGAAACACCATGTACGATCGCCATGATGGAGTGCCGCAGAAGATTGCCACGGGGATCACCATGACAGAATGCCACAGAGGATTGCCACGGGGATCTCCTAGCAGGATCACCATGACGGAGTGCCAGAGCATTGCCACGGGGATCACCTAGCAGGATCACCATGATGGAGTGCCACAGAGGATTGCCACAAGAATCACCTAGCAGGATCACCATGACGGAGTGCCACAGAGGATTGCCAAGGGGATCACCTAGCAGGATCACCATGAAGGAGTGCCACAGAGGATTGTCACAGGATTTACCTAGCAGGATCGCCATGACGGAGTGCCACATAGGATTGTCACAGGGATCACGTAGCAGGATCACCATGACAGAGTGCCACAGAGGATTGCCACAAAGATCACCAAGTTCAACCCTATCCAGAAGCAACCAGGGACTATACAAACAAGCTGATACTGTGCCAGGGATGGCAGTCCTGTGACTATGGCCCTAGTGCTGTCACAAGCAGCGCCCTGCATGTCCTCCTCAGACCTGCATTGCTATTCAGACCCCAGCCGGCACTCTCTCATTCCCGCCACACTCACATCTCGACGCAGAGGCCAAGCCTGTCCCTGTCCCCACCCCGTAAAGTAGCACCACAAGGCTACAACCCTCTCACCTCTTCAACTCATCGGTGGGTGGCAAGGGCCTCGCGCAAGCCGCTCCGCCCCCACAGCCGCCCCCCCCAGCCCAGCCCAGCTCCCTGCAGCTTCTACCTGATGGCCCGTTCAGGCAAAACCCACACAGGGAGCGAATCTCAGGGCGCGGAGTCAGCATCTCACCGCAGAGTGTGCTGAGGGAAAACAATTTGCACGGCCTCCCGCTGATTCTGCTTTCACAGGGCTGTATGGGGACATATCAGCCTCCATTCAGTAAGCAAGTCAGACTGGAGATCCTAATAGCGGCCTCACGCGGGACCTAGAGTGCATGTGCACTGAACTACCCTTATAAACACCCCGAGAAATTCCATGTCCTGTTGCATGCCTGCAATAGTATATCCTATTTCACACCGTCGTATTAATGTTTCTTCTTTTTTATTTTCTCATTCATTTAACTAAACTAAGGTGAGTAATGTGACAGGTTTAAAAAGGTTATGGTGAGTTTTGCCTGTCTCATATATATGATGGTGAAACTGGTGCAAATGGTATGTATATTGTCGTTTAATTATGTTATCACTACGTTCAACAAAAATTCCAAAATTATTGAATAAGAATGCAGAATTAAATTTCTAAATGCATGTATGAATTGTATTTATTCCCCGTTTGGGCCTGCCTTTTCCCAAATTCCCGTAGTAGATATGACAGAATACCATCCAGTCTCATTAAGAGGGCGACACCCCCATGGCGTTAAATCTGCAGTGTATTTACGCCCTTGCTGGGGTTCTCTGCTATATGTGCTCTTTTTACAACGTTTTGAAATACAAGGATATAACCACCGTCTACCACGAGCATGTTTTCTTCGCTGACACGATCTTTTTTCGGATTGTCCAAAATCAGTCTGAATATTTGCATTGCGTCTTCAGTACCAAAAGTTCTATTTCTTTTGATAACGCGGTACCGTAAGTTGAACCCGGAAACTCGGCTTCTTTATCTGGCTGTTTCGGTTAGCCCCTCGTGATGTGGGCCACAGTTCTACCGCAACTTTGCGTGACAGGTACAAGCACCATGCATGGCTATAGTGCAGTTTGCTGGACTTACCTTGTTCCTGATAAAGTACAGTAAACCTTCTGCTCGGTGGTTTGCGTTTACAAAAAAATGTACAAAAACACACACAAAGAAAAAAATCTGATTCCCTGCCAATGTCTACGGTATAGCTTTCGTTGAAAATTTGCCACAACTATTAGCATTGGTGTGTGTCCACGGAAATGAATGGGCGGTCTATTGTTAAATTAGGAGTTTGAATCGTTGGGACTGCGGGAATTTTAATCCTCGTGTATAACTATTATAAATCACATGTGCTCTGTATACATTCCATAAGCCGAAAACGAATCTTATGTTTGAATGTTTGAATCTTCCATAATTCCATACGAATCCCCATCATGTGACTTTCACTAAGATTATTTGCTGTGTACTATAATATATGCGCTAGTTTTATACGACCAAACAGTGTCACTGAACCTCCAGTGAAACGTATGCTTATTTATATGCAGTTATTCCGGTATGCAGTAAATTCCAATTACTTCTTCAGATTTATATTTAACATGGAAAGAAATATGACGGGGTTGTATGTGTTTTAAAAAAGGAATTGAAAATCTATTTAACGCCGTCTTCGGCTGGATTTCCGGACTTCTGTCTCTGTTGAACTGAAATTAATCCAGGGATGATCAAATTATCAAAAAACGCTGAATCTGTTTCAAGCTTCGCGCAGAAACATTTTCTCATGGTTTTTTACATGTTTTATTTACGTTTTTAATTGTCTTGCTTGATAACATTTCGTCTACAGCATCTTCATGTAGATGTATATATTTATCAGGGGAAATTACAGGTCTCGTTTCAATCCCAGTTTTGCTGTATGTGCGTGCGGGTGTGTGTGGCTCTCTAAGAGGCCTAGAGTATTTATATCCCCAAGCTGCAACCCCAGCTCGGCTCCCACAGGCCCTAAATCCCCGCTGTGCTCCCCCTTCGAGCGCCCGCTGACGTGCAGCATGCCGGAGCGGCCGCGTTTTGCCTATGCATTAGCCATCCATTTCCTCCGCCTGACACCTCTCCAACATAAAACCGTAAGGCGGAGGTAAAATATCTCTCTCCTGGCGAAAATAAAGCTTTGTCTCCCTCCTGATCTATAGGATATAAAATAAAGCCACGGCTTTGATGGTGGCTTTACCTTATGCAAGGCTTGCTTTTTGCGCACACAGAAGGCAATGAAGACGAATGGCACGAGATTGCCTGTGGTGTGTCTCTCATGCTCCTTTAGATCACTGCGCCTCCATCTCCACCCTCAGTTCAGCTGGTTCGAGTTCTTTCAAATAAGTTTTTCGGGCAACCTTCATTACTGAATACCTGCCAATGGCAATGCCACGTTATTTTTTTATTTTTTATTTTTCGCACAGTCCAGTAGTGATAATTAAGGCTTTTGTTGGGAACGCTTCTTTTTCCCGGCTCCTCTCCCATTGACAGCTAGATACATACAGTATTTTAGTTCTACTTTTTATTAAGAGTCCGATTACTAGAACACGTGAAAGACTTTTGGGGGAAAAGAAATATGCTGTTTCCTCCTGTTTTTGATATGTTTCGTTTTGACGTTCCCGTTTTTAAAGCGCTGTATCATGTACGAGACAATTTATCTCTGTTTCACCGCACTTGTGTACTGGTGCAGAACAGCGCTCCCTTGATTCGTGTTGATCTGTTCATTAATCCCTGACGTGATGATCGTTGCATTGGCCCAATTTTTGAAAATGCCTTCAGATTCTTTGAATTAATTACAACTTTTATGACTTTAATAATAATAATTTAAAAACTAAGTCCAGTTACGTTTATTGTGATAATACGCTCGTTTAGGTAAATCATAATATTAATAGATACATTCCGCTTATAAAATATTTCTGGCTATATTTTTGTTGATTCATATAATCTTGTGCCATATTAAATTCCAACAAATAATTGTATGAACATCCATCCATCCATCCATTCATTTTCTAAGCCCGCTGTCATACAACTAAATAGCCTAATTGACTGCGTTGTCAACAAAACTAAAACGTTAAACAAAAGCAATGTTAGAAATGTTTTTCATCCACTTGTGTACATTTGAAAGACATTTTATTATACATAAAGTTTCACTTCCATTTTTGCATTGTCCACGTGGACGTTTAAGATTTCGGCATTGTCCATAATGTTATTTTTCATTATTGCCACATACGCAAAAAACAAAACAAAAAACCATTCGGTAAAAGACACCTTGGACCTACCATCCACCAGTCTTTCTGCTTTAATTTATCCCCGGGTCGTTGATATCAGTGGCGGACAGAACCGCGCTCGCTTATGGGGTCTCAGCGCGAGCAAGCCGCCCCTTCAGCAGCTATCTGCCGATTTTCAGCCTCGCAGCTCGTCCCCTGAGCATTGCCCACTGCGCGATAATATCTCAAAGGGAGTGGTTATCACCAGGCATTATATTATAATCATTAGTGATCCTAGCCCTTTCACCCGTATTGCAGAATAAGCGCGGGGAACCATTAATCTAAACTAGAGCAACTGTTCGCCGAGGCTACCCGTTTCCCATTCGCGTTGGACAGGGGATAATGTTATAATTTCTCATTTCTCCATGCCACTGTTTTAAAAGGAAAATGGGTCTGCCCACCGGCTTTGTGTAATTCATAGAGAGAAAAAATAAAGTGTGGCTGCTGTAATAATTTCATTATAAAAATGTGTACCCGTTTAACGATTTTTGTTTAATAATAAGAACATTTACAAAAACATAAAATTCAAATGCTCTGTCAATATTCCTTTTAAATTTTGAGGAATTTTTTTCTTGTTGATCGTTTTTTGCCCTTATGAATAATTTCCCTTGGGCTGTATGTGCCCGTAAGTCGTAAAGAAAACAAAAAAATAGTTGTATGGGCTTACAAAAGACAGAATTGGCTGCTTGTTAATTTGTTTTTAAGTAGAATGAGTAGAATGATTACGGTGCAATTCCTGTGTCGAGATTATCGCTGACGAAGTACTTACGCGAAAAGTCAATGAAAAATACAAAAAGTTTCATTTATTTAGTTCAAAGACTGCGCAATGTAAAGCGATGCGCACTGTCTTCTCCGTGTTTGATTATTGGTTTTGGGAGAGAAATAACAGCTGTTACGGTGACGGGACGGCCAAAGGAGATCTATAACTTCCATCGAATTTCTCTAGCCAGTCTGCTACAGAGTTGGGAAGTCAGGAAAATGTTTTTGTGAGTTTTTTTTGGGTCGATATCCAGAGATGGGTTCGGCATGTCTTCCTATGACTATCGGGCCATAAACTTCAGAATTTCTACTTATTTTTCAAATATCATGAATGTATTACATAGCCAACATTTCAATTAAAACTTTTGTAAAAAAAAAACACCATGATATGGTCGTGCAATGCACTGCTTACATTTTTCACATGGATCACTCAGGATAACCGTGTGTGACGTGGCACCTGAGTCGCAGATAATGCAGGGGATTGTTCCCGATGAGTAAAGTATGATATTGCTGCAGTTCTGTTTGTGCATCGCCTCAGCCCTCGTCGGTAACGGCTCGCCGTGAGCTCGGGTCGACTGTAGCGTCACTTCACGGAGATGCCGAGCTGCAGCACCGCAGCCTTCATCCGCTCTGACTGACGGCGCCTCTCTCTTGCGCCCACCTCCCACTTGTCCTTACTGCGAAAATAAAGACATTTTAAAAACATAAAATACGCATAGCTTTGAGTTTTATATATCTTCCTCGCGTATTTAGTGTAGCTCACAGGTGCGAAATCGTAGCTATATTGGTGACTAAGAAGTACCGTCCTTTTAATTATATGGTATCCAGTCTCCTAGTTGTGTACCTCAAACTGTTTGTCAGGTTTGTTTTTTTTTCAACCAGGAAGCTACATGAACAAAGTAAGTAATCTTATTAGCCAGTCAACATCATTAATTATTCTGACACCAATATTATTGCATTATGTTAACCTATTACGTAGACCTAAGCATAGCCTATCTCGTGCTGTTAAATAATGAGGGAAATGTAAAAAATGTATCCGTTTTTCGACGCTTGTGTAATAGTTTATGCACTCATGATTATTCTTTGGTCCTGGAAATGCTGACGTATATATGTTAAAAAAAACTTTTTGTAGTTTATTAAAGTGCGATGCTGTAATTCAAATGTAGAGGTAGCCTATTTTCTTATGTTTTCCGCATAGTATATTTTCGAAAAATTAAGAACTTTTTTCTTTAAGACATCTAGACCATTTGACTGGACTCCAAGAAGGGTTCGCAGTTAAAATATTTCGTTAATGATTATTCTCATTTGAATGAAATGATACTGTCGATTGACAAAGTAAAATAACAAAGGTTTATCCATTTTGAAATAGAAAGACATCAAGAAAAAGCTGTAGGCGTGCTGCACCAGGCTATCGCTTTTAGAAAATTATAAAACACCAATTTGCCGCTTTTAAGTAAGCATCTGATTTGTTTACAAATAATTGTTAGTGTTTGCCACGTGCGATGCTTAGTTTAATTGTCTTCCATATTGCTTCCGTCTGTTAAATTTAAATCACTTGCAATGAAAGTGTAGGCCTACCGTATTTTACGATCTGTTATTCCGTTGTTTTATTGTTAATTGGATTTATTTGTTTTTTTTATATATATTTTATGTAGGTATTCGTTAATGTTACAGAAGAGGGTATCGTACATTACAGTAGAGCTGTTTATATTCCCGTTTATTGTGAATAAAAATTAACTTAACTGCGTGGTTAAAAACGTACATTGTGATTTTATGCGTGTGCATAAATTTCACTAAATCCTCTCTTAAATCCATAGATCGATTCAAAACAAAGTACATAAACAAATAAACAATGGCAAGAGGGGGAAAATCGGGCATTGCAAAGTGAGGCCCTCTGCTCCTAGGCCCACTCTGTCAGAGCTTGCGGCAGTACCCGCGCGCTCAGCTGATCAAAGCTCGAGCCAGGGGTAATATTTCTCACTTTATTACTAGAGTCACTGCGAGTCTGCACGGCCTGCGATCACAAACTGCACAATGCTGTCATACTCCTTGGGTTTAAGGTCACGTAGTCATACAATGATAAAAGTATATATGTTCTTAAACTATGTAAGAGGTTGCATTTATTTGTGAATGATTATACCAGCAATCTTCATTTTTTTTTTTCAATTGTATACAGTTTACAAGCAAATGTTTATTAATCTTTTACATCAATAAAAGTTATCAAAAAGTTATGGTATTTTGAGATGTGCCGGATATTTTTTTTATTAAAACACGATTAATATTGTATATACTTGAATGCCATCATTTTATTTTAAACTTTCGTCTTATTCGTTCATAGTAAATTGGCTTAGCTCCATCCATGAAGCAGTAGATTTTTATATCTATGACGAAATCGACGTGTGATAATATAGGCAACATAGCCGCAATGTTATACTGTAATCAATGGCTGAAAGGGGTAAAACCCTTTAGAATAATTTCATTAATACAGATCGTATATATCTAATTATTAATTCACATAGGCCTACTTCAATATCTAATTATTTTAGTTTGAGCTCCAAATGCGTTTTATTCTATTCAGAGCGTATATTATAATTATTTATGTGTACGATGACAATGCAGCCGAAGGCAGGGTTTGCTTACGTACGCTCGCGATAGAAATCGCTAAACTAAACGTTTAGTCTAAAATCAACTTAAGCTGGTGCTGAGATTGGCTGCGGTATTAGGCCTGTGCTGCACACCTGCTTACATGACTGCAAGCTAAGTGCAATGGTAATTCAACTGAACTTGAACCTTCAGGAACTACGGGAGAGGGTCACTTTCCTCTGGATTTAAGTCTGTCGATATTTCCTATGCTGTTTAATACCTGCGAATCTGGCAGTGTAATTGCGTTGTGTAAGGGGACAGTAAATACGCCACGTCACACAGACACAAGGAAAGGTAGGTACACCGTTAACAAAAAGGTATGCAAAGTAGTAACATAAAGGCCGATCTGCAGGAGTTAATGGTATTGATATTTTTCCAGTGTCGTCACAGATAGAAAGCAAGCGAATTTGAATGTGCATTGGCCAATACGGCAATTCAACATAATAACCTTTCCGACGTTAAAATTGCTTACAGCCCCTAAAGCTATTAAATGTCACAACAGGGTAGGCCCATTCTACATAGAAAAGCGGTCGCATGATCCTGGGCACGTGTTTAGCTGGCATGCATTTTATCGTTTGTTTCCTTGATGCCGTGCATTTCTCGATCGATAGCTCCCTCTAGCCTTGCCCCTGTTCACGGCTCCCTTGGTTTCAGTAATGTAAAGCGAAGGGGAAAAACGCATGTGGTTTTCATTTATGAAAATTCAAAATAACATTACGGTGAATTATTTATTAATAATAACGGGTGGCTGAATTATTATTAATAATATTTATTGAACAACCGCTTATATATAGGTATAGGTAAATAAATGTAACTTTTAGATGAAGCCACCCGTCTGTAAATAAATATCAATATATATTTTATTGTGCAAACACCTCTTTTAAAAGTTAAAAATAGCATTTGCCCCCTTTCAATACTTCTGCATACCTCTCCAGTTCCACAAATGGAATTGCCTCAAACATCTCACGCCTTCCCAGCTATCTGACTAATCTCCATCTCACGTGTTATCATGTCTAGGATGAACTGATCCACATAAACATTCTTCGACTAACATCTAACTTATTTGGAAGGAATCCATGCGCCTCGGACAATAAGAGAATGTAATCGAGTAAATAACGTCGCTGCCTTTACAATACTTTATCACATTCGTCAGAAATATATGTAACAGGCACAGTAGTAGTAGGCCTATTAGTTAATAGGAAAAAATATTGTGATATGCTTGATGTTCAGCTGATTACATATTTAATTATAAGTAATGGTACTTATTTTTTTACAACTAGAATTGTTTATTCACCGATTCTGTTCTCAGCGCATCACTGAAATTCACCGAGACCAACCCAACCAGATAATATTTTACTTCCCCGTACAACGGACTTGACTTGAGAATTCTGAAGGTGTCAATAATGGCTGCGTTTTGTCGACTAACTGCCAAAACCCAGATTTTTTTCAGAAGTCTTCCTGTCGTTTCCTCCTCTCTTTCTTTTCGTCTCTTTGAGACGTTAGTGGAAACATAACCAGATGCTCAGCAGATGAATTAAAAGACACTCGGCGCAGACTTTACAAACAGACAGTCACATGTAAGAGGTCAGGCAAAGGAGGGGGTGGCGTCTGACAAAAACAAGGGAAAAGAGACGGGGGCGAGAAGACGTTGTGTGTTCATCTCTTATCTGTTATTCTTTCTGCAACAACACATGTCATCTAAGGGTCCCGTAGTCAAAGAAAGCGCTCCCCAGACGATCTTCGGCAGCTGTCACCGCGCGTTGTACTATAGGGCTAGTCGCAGCTTTGCCTGGCCCCTCCACTCAGCTTTACATGAGAAGCACCCCATATGCACGAGGCAGAACTGTATTGATTCCAGATTTCAGCTGGCAATTTATACCCCGTCAGGATGTACTTATGTGAAAGGATGGCGCTTTGCATTTTAATAGTGCACGCTAGAGTGTCGTCTCGCTTATATGCTTATATTAGTGTATAAGCGGTAGTAATTGTTGTAGTGATGGCGGTGTGTGTGGTTTAATAAGTGTAGGGTATGTTTAGAAAATATATGAATAAATAATAAAAATGTTTGGTGCAACTAAGAAAAACCTCAGCTGTACTGTGCTTTCGCAGAAAAAAGCACACAAACAAGCATTTGTGTGGCTGGCTCGTTTCACGTGGGAAGTTCAAATCAGGTTTGTGAATACATTTGAGCGGTGGCATCATGTCTACCACCTTAACATGAAATATCACGCTATAAATCGATTAAGTGAGCCTATGTGCAGTTAATGTGGATGCCTTCGTCAAAATAGCAAGTTATTTAGTGCAACAGTGTAGAATCTGTTGATTCTGGTTTTCCCTTTCTTGTTTTGAAATCTAATAAAAGATAAATAATAACAGTAATGCCGAATAGATTAACAGTCCCTGGTTTACACATTTATAAAGGCTAGTTGGTCACATAACTTTTCTGGACAATAAATAATAGCAATTCAATATACTTATCGTTTTATGGACATAAAATATTAGTTTAATTACCTAACTTTGTAGTGTACCTAGACTTCGGTTTCTCTTTATTTTTTCTTTAGACACTTTGGCGTTATAGTCACCTAAATTTGGTTTTAAACTTTAATTTTAGATTTAGAACTGACTAGTAACACTTCAGCTGTTACCAGGAGCAAATTTCATCCGCTTCTTTTCGCCTTCACTTTATTTTGGAACGCTAAACGGCGAGTTCAGAGAAAAGTGAATCGTCATCGGTAAAATGTTATTAAAACGAGAAAATGTCAGTTCCCTCTGGATGTTGATTCGTGTATATCAGATGGATAGACTTAACAGTCGTAATTAAACATGGAAAGGTGTCGACGCCATCAGCAGGTGTCAGGGTGATCTAACAACCTGTTAACTTTAGTACCTAGTCGTCTTTCACTTTCCGCCTTATCCGACAATAGACCAAAAGAGAAAATAGCCGGGCTGAGATTCTGTCTAGATTAATATGCGCATTGGAAATTCCAGTCGTAGTACTTACTAAAACAAATTGCTTTGACTTTGTTATAATTAGGTACCACAGAGCAGTGTAGACCTTTTACGACAATCTACGCATAAATCACAACTGTATTCTCTGCCCCTTGTTTTTAGATGGACCGTGTATGAAAGTAGCATAGTAAAATTAAAAAATAACGATAATGGAATAAAACATGATGACGCAAAATCAGCGGCTTAAAGGTAACGTAAATAATCACTTTTTGGTTGAGCGGACTTACCTGTAGGCGCACTTCGGAACGCAGACCTCGAATTCCAAAAACAATTCCCAGGGCATTTCTCTATTTTCAGGTCCTACGAAGCATGTGACTCAGATAGGCATGCAATCTCTTTATAGGTATTATATGCGTTTTATTGCTTTACATATTTACACAACTGAAGACACAACTGGCGTTTTTTCGCTCCTTTTCATTCTATCTTTTGTTGATTTACTGCGTCCAACTATTGCAGATTCACACAAATTCATATTTCAGATTTCAATCACCTGGAAATTCAAAGGGATGCGTATATCTGTTGTCCCGCCGTCCTGTTACACACAGTCATAATAATATGTCCTCATATTTTATAGTCAAGCGCACCAATACTTTATTTTACTGAATATTTTTGCTTCTTTCTGTAATAATCGGCATGATGCTCCTTAAGCTATAACGAAACGCCGCTGACAAACTGAACTTATTTACAGATATTACCTACTGTCAGGCCTACAAACAAACAATCCTGTATTCGCCTACGAATTGTACGCATTTATAAACTTATTAATAAATGCATTTCAGATTTGTTATTCATATATACCTTGTCAAATGAGTCCACATGACGTCCAAATAGTTCCGTGACCATACTGGATATTTATTCTTTCACCTAGACCGTTTGTATTTTTTAAAGTCGAGCCACCATATTAACTAACATATGACAGTTTCTGAGATTTTTGACAATTGGTTTGTTCTGTTCCCTATAAATAGTACAGAGTGTACCGGCAGAGCTTGGACGAGGTGGCTAATGGTTACTCGGATGGCAGGACGCTGATTGGCTTCAGCAGAGCGTGACGTCACGAAGCTGTGAATAAGGCTGGCTCGTGTGCTTTCAGGAACATGCAGAATACTGAAGGCTGAGCGAGGAGCGTCAGCCCTGCAAGGAGATGACAGACGCGCTTTTACAACACTAGCATCGTGTACTACACCGAGGAAAACCACAGAACCGGAGGGAAAGCACAAGTAGTCACTTCTAGTCAGACGGTTGGGTATCGTTTTTCGACGGGTATTCACCAGTGGATAAACGGTTATGACAAAGTACATTGTTATGCCTCATGGCTTGTTTGTACTACTGTGTGTCAGTATTGTAAAAATAATAATTTGATGAATTTTCAGCAATTACGTACACAAAACGATCTCTCGCCAATGCTCTACTTTGACGAATACGGAGAACTGCTGACAGGCTGAGGTGATTTGAATTTTTTTGATGGTGATTTGATCTTCACTTCTATAAATTTATATTTTAATACCGGCTCGTTGATTTGTATGGAAGAAGAACCAGAAGATTGACGCCCGAGGCTTCAAAGGCTGTGGTGCTACCTCATACCTGAGAACACTCATCCTATCAATCTTTTTGCCACCATCACCTGCCGTTTGGACCCTACGGATCTGTTCGCTGACGACTTGTATACAGACGGAAAGGAGAGGCGCCGTCATTTGAAAATTTCCGTTAACACAACTACGCTAGGAACTCCTAGCAAATAGAGAACGAAATCCCCTCATCAGAAGAAAACAACCCTTTTAAAAACAGAGAACGAGAAGAAATTAAAGAATCAAACGAAAAACTTCAGGCAGAGTACCACAGTAGAATTGTGGGAGCGAGTCCAAAGACGATGGTTCACTGTGCTGGGTGCGAGAGGCCTATATTGGACAGATTTTTACTCAATGTTCTGGACAGAGCATGGCACGTCAAATGTGTACAGTGCTGTGAGTGCAAATGTAATTTAACGGAGAAATGTTTTTCTCGGGAGGGAAAACTATATTGTAAAAACGACTTCTTTAGGTAAGCTCTTGACTCAAACCTCTCATTTTTGTTTTTCTTACCCAAGCAGTTAAACTCTCATTTGGACAGGCTGCATTAGAATGCAAAATGCAAACGAAAAGGGAATTTTCTTGTACCGATAATAAAACCGCCTTAGGTGGAATACATTTTCATTACGACGGCCTGATTTATACTATAATTAAAGAAACAGATTTATCATCTTTGATAGGTTGCCCAACCTCAGATCCTGAAATGCAATACGAACTTACCAAAATAATAAGGTCTGTGTAAATGGACGGTAGGTAAGTTAAATTAATTCTGAACTAGACTGTGCCTTTATGTTCGGATGTTTTTCAGAGCATAAAACAACATTTGGTAACACTTTAATTGTAGCCTATCAAACTCCATTTGTCGTTTTTTTTATTGTTATCCGATTAAATGGCATTACAACTGAACGGTATGAAACATCCTGACGATAAAATCTGATATGTTTATGCTGGTTATGTATTATATAAGGCTAACATATCATACCAAACTATTTTAGGCCTAACTATTGCGTTTGTTTCTGATTACGCGTAGTGTACATAGTTTTCAATTGTCTTCATTCCAACAATCAGATAAAATAGGACAATATAATTTCGTAACAATCGGTTCACTTAAAAGAGTTGATCTTTCGAATTTTTTTTTTCGTTTTAATGCCTCTGAATTTCTGCTGTTTTTCGAAACTGGAAAACTATTTGAAATACCCCATACTTTCCCGACTATTTCTTTGCCCGTTCGGAAGGTATAACAACCCGCACGGCGTAAAATGAGTTGAAGAGATATATGAGAAACTTTTTATTAGATTACCGACTAATTAAAGGCTTGTTAATTTGTATTGTTATGCAAAGAAATGGGCAGATACATTACAAGTCTGTGTGCTCATCCTCGGTAAGGGGCTTGAAGGAAATCGCGCTTTGTTTACAAGGCGCGCCAGCCAGGGAAGCGGCAGGGATCAATACTCCGCCAGGGTTCCAAGAGGAAGTGTAACCCGGCCCAGTGGAAGGCTGTCTGCACAGACTCGTGTGTTTGCCGCGGTTCAAGTGAAGACGTGATAAGTGGATTTGAATAATGAACCAGTTTTAAGAGGAAACCGGCAGACAAAGCATCACAGACGTGCAGTCGACATGTATTTGTACGTCGTTTAAATAAGCGCTGTTTAGGCATGTACACAGTTGACAATTACCGGAATTGTGTATCATTGGTGTTATTTCTAAGAATAGTACATGTTTTATTACAACTTAAACTGACAGTATTTGCGAACTAACAATGTAAATTATTTAGTGTTTAGTTTTACATTTTATTTCAGAAGATGAAACAAGATTATATTGTGAACAAAATGGGTAATGCTAGTTGGACCTAACGTTTGGTTTTGGACAATTTACCAAAGTCCGAAATACAGTATATATTATAGTAATTACAATATATAGTAATTATCTGTGTTCTTTTATAAATTATTCACGTCATCTTTTCTACAACCATATGCAAAAGCAGACAGTAATATAATTGTATCGGGTATTATTTGAGTCTGAGTGGAAAATGGAACCCATATTATGAGTATATTGTCATTGTATGACTGATGTTCGTTAAGATTTTTTTTTGTCGTCAAAGAAACAATGGGGCCTGTTACGCCTCAGGAGTCAAGAGCAACTGAAATGTCAGTTGCATACATACAAAATGTAGAATGAAATATTTGCGGCAACGAACTAATTTGGCATACAAATTGGCCCAGAGATAATAATCTTCATGTATGATATTATATATTACTGTTCATAAAAGCCCTTGGCTATTATGATTGAAACCACCTTTTGCATTCCTTTCCTAAAAATGGACATGATAATGACATTCACCAGAGTTTGTTAATGTTTTTTGCACAATGGCGAGTATTTAGTTAATGTCGTCTCTCTTTTCGCTCTCCTTTTGCAGGCGATTCGGTACTAAATGCGCGGGTTGTGCTCAGGGCATCTCGCCGAACGACCTGGTGCGGAGAGCGAGGAGCAAAGTGTTTCACTTGAACTGCTTCACTTGCATGATGTGCAACAAACAGCTCTCTACCGGGGAGGAGCTGTACATCATAGACGAGAACAAATTTGTTTGTAAGGAAGATTACCTAGGCAACAGTAACGTGAAGGACACGAACCTCCTGTCAGGTACGACGAGATACTAGTGCAAGAAGGCCAGCTAAATCCAGCATGCATGTACAAAATTATCAGTTTATTTAATCTAACGTTGCTTAATAAACATTACTATCATTGCATTACCAAAAGTACTGTAAAACAATTTAATCACATGTATTCAAATGTGTTTATATGTCCGGCGGCTCAGTTACTATTTCCAAACAATATTCATATATATAAATAACAGTATTTAAAATTATGTGATGTGGTCACCACATTTTTACATTTTCCTGAGGTGCAATACATTTATTTCTATATGTTTTGTGTGGATATGCGGATATTTTTACGTGGTGACTATATATTTATATTAATCATGTCAGTGACAAGCCATGTAGGCCGTTGCTAAAATATTGGCTGTTGTATAAATTATTATCCTTCTAATATCCATTCCCAACTCATCAATGGGCATGGACAGTACCTTCCACACAAAATGAAAGAGAAAATTTCTTTTTTTTTTAAACATTTTGATACAATGTGTTTCTGTTCATCAAACTAGCTTTGTGTCATTTTGCATTATAGGCGAATTGTTTTTTAATCAATATAGAAAATAAACTAAAGTAGGCCTACATTTAATCGTATTTTGATTTTAATGTTTGATCTTATATTTTTCCAACAGTTACAGCGTGCAGTGACCCCAGTTTGTCTCCAGATTCCCAAGATCACTTGCAAGACGATGTTAAAGACTCGGAAATTGCGAATCTGTCTGACAAAGAAATAGTAAACAATGAAAATGACGACCAAAATCTTGGCGGTAAACGACGCGGACCGCGAACCACCATTAAAGCCAAGCAACTGGAGACTCTAAAAGCGGCGTTCGCGGCGACCCCGAAGCCCACGAGACACATCAGGGAGCAGCTAGCGCAGGAGACGGGGCTCAACATGCGAGTCATTCAGGTAAAACGGAAATAGTCCACCAGCAAGAAATGAACCACATACCTGTAAATAAGTATATAATACAAAAAATACAGAATGATAATGGAATGATAAAAGGATACAAATATGGAGAGATACGGAAATATATATTCTCAGTAAGATCTTACAATTTATAATAATTTAAAGCATCTTGCCGTACTTTTTGTGGCACGTTTAAAACGGACTGTACATTATAACTTAATTTTAGGTCTAGGTTTGATTGAATTTAATTTACCTAAACACATAAAACTTGAGAGAATTAGTAGTTATTTCTAGTTATTGTCTTCCGGGCGAACCGGACGGGTATAACGCTCAGCGCTTTAGGCTTTTTAGACGCTACCAAGAAATTAAAACATATGATGATGGCTTGTTATATTACGGAAAGTGTCACACCGGACGCCCGGGCTGTCGAAGGGGCACACGAGGAGAGCTATCCTTTGCCATGGCCTCTCTCCATGTTTGGAGTGTGTCAGAGGCGTCGCGCACAGAACAGCCACCGACACCGAACACGTTTACAAATCACTTAAATCCTATAATCGCCTGTATGGAAATCATGGAGACCGGGGGCATGCTTTCATCGGAGGATGTCACACTGAATTCAAAAGCGAAATATTTGGCATTTGGCTTCGTATTTTCAAATAATATTCATGTGGCTATTTTAGATAACTGGCTAGAGTAACGGTTAGATATGCCAACTGGCGTGACACTCCCGCGGACGCTGGGAGTCTTGGCAATGGGGTGGCATCACGTTTTGCGACAACATTTAAGGCCTGCTGGGCCCTTACGTAGTCAAGTGGAAACGCACAAATCTGTTTCAAATTTCTCAGTGCTGCCTCGGCCTATAAGATGGTAAAAAATTACAAGGATCATCATGACCAGATAATAATTAGTCGTGGTACTTGTAGCAGTTTATTATTATTATTATTATTATTATTATTATTAATAATAATAATAACAACAACAATAATATTAATATTAATACTTGGTTTGATTTTACGCTGCCGGCTATTTACCCGGTGTCAAAGTAACGAAGGAAAATGAAAACTGGGCTACATAGTTTGTATTAAGAATTTGGAAAATATTTACCTACAATATATCAAAGAACATGTAAAACATGGGTTTTGTTGTGGATACGTGATATTAAGGTAATGATTAATGTAAACTGAACAGAAAGCTCAAGTCCAAAATAGGGTGGGAGATTAACAGAGTGGAGGACTTTGATATTTAGGAACGTCGTGGTAAAGTATAATTAGCAGTCGGAATTCAAGGATGAATATATAGATTACGAAATAATAACCTCGCCGAGCCGGTTAATATATCGGTAACAACCCTCCTATTAAGTATTAATTGGAGATTTTAAGTCCTTGGTGTAGTCCTACTGTCGGGGTAAATGGAGGGTTAAAAGATCATTAAAGTGAGGTTAGATCTGAGAGTCTCGGAGTGACGATAATTAGGAGTAATCTTGTCACGGCAATACGAATTCACTCAATCACATCAACTCATCCCAGTCGAGACGTGAAAGCATTTCGCGCATCACGCAGCATCGGGAGGTGCAAATACATCACCTAAAAAAACATATGCAATGGCGGCGGTTTATGATGACGCCATAGGGTTGCTATCATCATTATTATTATTATTGTTGTTGTTATTTTTATTATTATTATTACTACTAGTAGTATTATTATTCGTGACACTCTAGTCTTTAATGCTACACTGTTTTTTTATTGATATATTTTTATAGGTGTATATCTGGCCTACTTATTGCTCTATCTATCGTTTCCATTTTGATTATTTGTTATAGGCTAAATATGTTTTTTTCCCCTACGTGTTGTTATTATATTATTATTCGTTTCTTATTTTAACTTGGTGGTTGTATTTGTGTTATATATGTATAAGTAACCATGCCTTCTTATATGTAATTGAGCCCTACCGATGTTTTATTTTATTATAAAAGGAAAAAGATATCACAGTTTTTCATTGGAAGTAATCTGTTTATTAGAAATTCAGAATCTGGTTATTCCGCTCGTAATACTGTGTGTTTTATTTTGTAGCCTATTTATTTATAAGTGATGTACAAAACTGATATTTCTACGAGTTCATACCTGCTATTTATATGAAACATTCGATTTAAAAAACGTAATGTTTTTATATATTTCCACATTTTTTTAATTTGTATTTTTTTATCTGTCAATGTAGTCGCGGCTGCGTTTTTTTTTTTTTTTTGCTTTTTTTTTTGCTTGAAACGTCTCAAGCAGTAATGCCGTAAATTTAAGCTTTTCAGTATGTTTGTATGTCACATTGTCCATTTGGTCTGGTTATGTACATTCAAGACGTCGGTGTGTCTTAACAGGTATGGTTCCAAAACCGGCGATCCAAAGAGCGGCGTATGAAACAGCTGAGCGCTCTGGGAGCCAGGAGACACGCATTCTTCCGAAGCCCGAGGCGGATGAGGACGCTGGTGGATAGACTGGAACCCGGGGAGCTTCTTCCGAACGGCCCCTTCTCTTACTACGGAGGTGAGATTTAGTGGCTTCACATTCTTGTGAAAAGTGCGCGTAATCTAACACGTGTTCGCTATGGGTTACTTCTGTTTGTACTGCTGTCCCATGACGCTGAGAAAACAGCGACGGTTTATCTAATGTAATCATGTAAATAAAGGCATATGACGAGTTAAACTATTCAAACGTGTAGGTTCATAAGTATTTGAAACGACTGTTTTCCAGAACAAAAATGCGGACAATTGCGTCCCCTATCGTGTAATGAACGAATTTTGTTTAAATGCGAAATGTGAAAAATTAATAAGAGCTGTTTTTGAAATATACGGGTTCGAATTTGCCCATTTCAGTAACATTCAAAATTACACATGACTGACCAACAGTTTTCGTTAATTTTATTGGTTCCTGGAGCTTGAACCGAAAGAAAATGCTTGACTACCATAAAATCATATTTTATTAATTGAGCACGTTATATATTATTAACTGAATTCTGTAATATTTCATAATTGCCTGTATGATATGCACAGTGGATTTTAAAGCATATATATCTGTGTGTGTGTGTGCGTGTGTGTGTGTGTGTTTGTGTGTGTGTGTGTGTGAAATATGAATATCAAATTTGAACACAGTACACATCACTACTGAATGGGATACGGATATTGTTGAAACAAGGACTGCAATAATATGAGTAGCAATAACAACATTAATACTTCCAACAACGACATCAGTAAAGTTGATGTTGTTGTTGTGTCTCTTGTTATAGTAGTAATTAGAAACATACATTTAGGCATTACTTTATGGTACAGTGATCTGTGTCAGGTACCTGATTTTGGTGATTGTGTTGGCACACCGCCCTAGTTGGCAGTAATGGGAAATACCCCTATAACAAATTCCTGAGGTTAGCTTTCAGTTTGGAAAAAGCCTGCAGTCTCCATCCAGAGTGCTTCTGTTAATTTGTAACTAGACGATTTCATTGGGGTCGATCGGCCGTCAGGCCTCCCAGAAGCCAGCACTCCTGTTCCGCAACAGCTTTTGTTCTCTTGCTATGTGAGGAGGCGAAACAGGCTTGCAGGAAGACCAAGTACAGTTTTCCTCACTGCTGACGTGTGCCAGTGTGCTGTCTGGATTTAGACCTCATTCTGAGACACGGGTAACTCTTAATGCAAAGACAAACCCAGCTCCTGTAAGATGATGAAACCATTGAGTCATCGACTTCTTTTTTTTAACCATTTTAACTAAAGTCGACAGCTACCATCTGCAGTTCCATAAAGACTTTTTTTTTAGATGGGAAAAGTATAATTTTTCATGAGCTTATTTTTCTAAATTAATATCCATCCATCTGCCTTTCTTCAGACTGCTCTACTACATCAATACAATATAGTAAAAATGAAATATTTATGCAGGTCTACTGAAGCTGATTTCTAGGTCAGTGTTTGAGGCCATTCAGACAATGGCATATAGAACAAAAATGAAAATGTGCTATTTTCTTAATATTTGAAAGACTATATGAAGTGTAAATTATTTTTAAAAATCAGTTTATTCTCAGTATTAAATTTTTGAACTATATAGCACTTATCAGAACATAAAATCACTAATAAACTGTTTTTTCTAATTAATATCTGAAAGGAATTGTTCTCTCCACCCAGGATTAATTTTGATTAAAGTGTAACATTTTCTGTGACTAATGTACTAAAGAAAACTTTCCCCATCGAGACAAAAAATGGATTAATCCAAAACATTATCATAACAGACCCTTTGTTCAAAGCCTTACCCTGATATTTTCTTTTTATTTTTTATCAGATTATCAAAGCGAATACTACGGTCCCGGTGGCAACTACGACTTCTTCCCCCAGGGACCTCCATCCTCACAGGCTCAGACCCCTGTGGACCTCCCCTTCGTGCCATCCTCTGGCCCCACTGGCACCCCCCTTGGGGGCATGGACCATCCCCTCCCGGGACACCACCCATCCAGTGAGGTCCAGCGCTTCTCTGACATCATGTCCCATCACCCCGGCGATTCGCCCAGCCCAGAGCCCGGCATTCCGGGGCCCCTGCACAGCATCTCCTCTGAGGTGTTTGGGCCCAGCCCACCTTTTACCTCACTCTCTCTCAACGGCAGTGGATACAACAACCACTTGTCACACCCGCCCTCGGAAATGAACGAAGCCACAGTCTGGTAGCGAGATAAAAAGGACAAGACAGAATGGGGGGAGAGAGGAGAGCGGAGTGGGTGGGTCTGTGCCAGACTTGGGGGGAGGTGGTAGGGGCTTGGACGTTGATCAGTTTTTGTCATTCTTATTTATTTTTTCGATTTCCTTTGTCCGTTTGATTTTGTAAGGAAAGGAGCGTACAGAAAACAGCAGCACCACTGGACTGAGAGGTTGTAAACTTTTATCTTGATATTTTGTTGATGTTCGGTTGTTTTTTCGTAACAATTTAAGATCAAAACCACGTAAAAGACTGGGTGTGACTGTTTACCTGTGTTTATGCTCTCTGTATGCTGTGGACACGATGACTCTGTCATGAGGTCTGACACAGCAGTGCCCCACCAGAAATATCCACTGCACCACCTGGGAAAAAAAAGAACCATTTTAAATTTTTTGGAACGCAAAAACATTGCTAGCTACTGTCAAAGACTAAACAGCTACATATAAAAGCCTAGAACAGCAGGCTTTGTGGCCAGTGATTTTGACTCTAGAACAGCTGAAATGAGTCAGCCCTATGTATTCTTGGCGCTAGATGTGCCCCTGATATCCATCTTAATGCTCCTCAGACCTCTTCGCCGTTCAAGGCTCCGCCATATTGACACTTAAACACCTTTTTGATGCTAGACATGTTTCTGAAGGGCAAGGGATTTTTTTTTCCTATCTTGGACTTTCTGTTTCATTCTTTCAAGAAATCCACCAAATCCCAAGAAGTTTGCCTTCAAAAGGTAAACGTTAAAAAGTTATATGGATTGTAAACCCTTTATTTAATGGAAGAGAACTTGAAATGTTGCTAAATGAAGTCTACCTTCTAAAAAATCTTTTAACGGGGGTCTGAAAGGGACTTAGAACAGTCAACTGTTTACGTAATATATTTAATTCAGGAGTTAAAGTATTAACCATGTTTTAGAACCTCTTGATCGAGATGAAAAAAAATGTTCCAAGCAACCAACCAAACTTTTGTATTGATTTTATTTATATTGTATGAAAAAAAAACAAGTTTGCTGGGTTGTGGTTCACTGTGCTAGTTTGTATAAGATTGTTGTTTACAAAAAAAATTTAAAGAAAAAAAAAACAAGTAAGTAGACAGTTGCCAAATAAAGACATAGCACAAATACTGTAAAAGTGCTTTGCACCATCAACTGCAGACCGTGTTGAAACAAGTGTCAGTGTTTAAAAAAGTAAGGAAGTCTTTACTTCTTGATTTTCTAGTCTGCTGAAAAAAAAACATTCATAAAATTGTTAATATAATAACATACTTAGACCAACAGGTTTTATTTTTGTGTCTTTAAAAGAAAATCCAAAATATTAAAATTGATGGTCAAATATGCAGCCCCTCGCTGCTACTTTCTTTAAATATTAAACCCCTCATGGTATGTCTATAATTGTTCTAATAAACCTAAGCTTATGTGCCATTCAGTGCATATTAGACCATTCACTGTATAAATACAACATGTTGAAAGATTTGTGAGTTTTTAATAAAACTAGAAAATATAAACGTCGTATGGTTAAAAGGCTTTCTTTGGTAAGGTTAGTCTGCTATTTCATCTTGTTTAGAATATGTGAGGGTCTGTGTACAACAAAATATATTACAAGAATTATACTTATAGACGAATAAATTATTATGGTGTTTAATATTCCATTAACCTTTGGTCTATCCAGCACCTTAACGCTGAAACTGGTGATTCTATACTCAGAACAACGGAACAACACGCTGTTATAAAAGATGACGAGGGTGGGGGGGCTGGATTGTCCTCCGCATTAATAAGTATTTGTCCCTCACTTTTCACCTGTGCATCCCTGCAGAGGAGAGCAGAAGACCAGCCGACGCACTTTCAAAAGGCCGCAGTCTTCTCTAAGATGTGGGCGCAATAAGTAACAAAAGATAATCTGCGCTGGCCAGTTATAGAGGAACAGCACGCAGCCTTATCTAGCGATGCATCATTTGCCTGAGAATCCGATGTAGGAGATTTGCATTCTAAGTACATCCATGGCTAAACGTGGTGGGGTGGCACCTGTCAATCGCTCCGCTTATCGAAGCACTGGGGTGCTTTGAATCATGAGGAAAATCTCACATGCTTAGAGACAATGACTGTTACTTTAAAATACAACAAACACAGTGATTCCCTAAAATGTGTTATTTAAATGTTTCCCATATTTCATATCAGATCAACAGTTTTGCTCTTTCTTACTTTCCGACTGATTTTGCTGTACATAACACTGGAGTTAATGGTACAGAAACAACATTTAGCTGTTTCTCTGCCCCCTGCTCGTATTTACCCAAGGGCCTGGGAAGCGGAATCGGGGGGTGTGAGAGCGACACTTTATTTGACGCATGTCTCCCGGCCAACTCTGCTCCCACCGGCGGCCACGCTGCGCCAGCTCGCTCTCGCTTTTGTTTACAGCAGTCAGGAAAGCAAACGACCATGGAGGCTTCCTCGTTATGCGTCTCCCAGCATGACCGAGGCTATCACAGGCGCCTCTCTCAATGCACGATCACACCAGTGCAGATTCTCAGTTCCCTGCCAGTCAAGTAAGCGCCGGCTTCTACATAAAGAATACAAATAAAATAAAACTGACACGAAACATTGTGAATGCGTTTCAACTTTACTGGACTTTTTTTTCTTTATTTAGTCGATTTAAATTACGAAATGAAAGACAGTATAACGCGCCATATTGATTTGTTTTTCCAAAGAAGTGTAAAAATTATTCAAAGGCGCGAAAGGGCAGAGCAAAGCGGGCACCCGGGTGCGATGCGTTTCCAGGGGGAAAAGCCGTTATCTCATTGCGCTGTGCGGTTTAGTTTGAACAAGCCCACTGGTCCCTCCGCAGCGCCCAGCGCATAATCCCCTATGAATTAATCATGGTCCTGAGAGTTAAACAGGCCCGGTGCTGCTTAGGGGGGGGCTGGCTGGCTGGCTCTCCTGAGCCGTGAGGCTTATCCGCGCAGCTGAATCCATGCACCTCGACCCAGGAGGGCACAACTCTTTAAATTCAAATTCATATTGATTGAATATCGGGTACTGGATTGAGCTGACCTTGTGGAGGTGTTAACTATAAATCCTCTTTAAGAGGACTGAATTATTTCAAATTATGTTTTAATATTTTTAATTCATAATAAAAAAAATAACGGGATATAAAATTTAGATGTATGACAAATTCTTAAAATTAAAATAAATGATTACGCACTCAAATCCAGTTTATTGAATAAACAAGTAAAGAAATATAAATCTAACTTTAAAAACAATTCCCATTTCTTGTAATATCGGCCAGTTGAAACGGCCAGGCGCTTTTTTATGACGTAAACCGGCACGTGTAGCTGAAGGAAAATGGCTGCCTCCATAGCACAGCAACTCGAAGATTTGTTAAACCCTTTACCAAAATTCGCGGACCCAGAAGACGACCAGGATGAAGGTAAGATTCGAGTTCTATTAGTAGTTCTACCCTAAGCAGAGAAATGAATGCTGCGCTCAATAAAGAAGTTTATTCTCATGATCATATGAGCACGCGTGTCAGAATGTAGTGCTTCCCAGTATAAGTTACAGTACTAAACCCAGCCTTTCAGACTGAACGCGAGTTACGGTTTTAGTTAAATTCAATGGTGTTTATGAATGTCTCACATAAAACATAAATCGAATGGAGAGTGTAAAGGCGCGTGCGATTGGTTACTATTCGCATTGGAAAAAACTAACACCGAATGATTCAGGGTTTACCAAGGTAACTGCGAAATGACGGGACACTTTTACGTGTTATCGCCAAAATGCTAAACAAATTCTTGTGTATTAATCAGATGTTTTCGCTGTCAACCCGTTCTCAAAAAGGATGACGGATGTTTTCTTACGGTACTCTCAATTGGACTGTAGACTTTATTTTCTTATGTATTCTTTTGTATTGGCTTGCTTTCAGCACTTTGGTACAGCGGCTCCTACGCAGGGCTACATATTTGACGAAGAACATATCGTTTTGCCTGTCGTTTTCTCCAGTTACAACTCGCCATGTTAAAACTGTAGTGAGGGGATCTTTTTCCAAGACTGCCACATAAATACTATTTTTAAATAAGACATAAGATATATATTTCCATGGAGATAATTAGTGGAACGAATACCGACGCTCCTGCCCTAGAGATTGGGACGGCAGCACAGAGCAACCGCGCATACAAGCAGGGGAAAGGGGCTTAAAATATGATTCTAATAGCGGATCCACCTTTTCCTTAACGGCTTTAAATCTCTTGTTCAAATTTGTTATTCGGTATTTTGATTGGCGAAACCTTGTTGATTCTCCGATGAGTAGCTAATCGCTTCGGGGAGCTACGGAAGGACCGACGCGGTAAGTGAGGTGAGGAGTGCAGCTGAGGAAAGGGGCGAAGGAGCCGCCTTACGGTGACCAGCCGCCTTCAGCCGATTTTCAGGTTTTGGTTGCATGTTTGTTATACTGATTGCTGGAAAAAAGTTTGAAATGCACTATTCTCGCATTTATTTTGCTTCTCTCTCTACTACGATAAACGAGATTCTGTTTAGTTCTTCGATTATTCAGATTTTGAACATTAGCTAATGCGCATCTTATCCACACACAATTCTTCCCCTGGAGGCAGCTGTAATACACCTGAATTAATGATCATTTTATTTATTAATTATTTTTAAAACATGTTAAATACCCATCATGGATTTATTTTTTAAGTTATCTAAGTGATCTGAGTATTCTTGAGCTTATATTTTGTGTTAACTGTATATTCTGAAGGAAGGATTTAGTGTTTGTATTATTATTTATTACCACGTTGAACCTTACATAGGTACTTGTAAAACCCATTTTTCTAACCATAAAGTAGAAAACCTGACAGGAATGTTGTGTTTATACAAATGAAATGGCAGCTTGGACTTGATTTGTCTTCAAAAGAGGTGGTGGATCATCATACATGTCATAAATTTGTTGTCGAACAATTAATGTCTCAATGTGTTCTTCTGGGACCTGCACGTGTGTATTTTTGGAGCAAAGTGGTCATTTTTTACCTTATTTAATTTTTAATTTTTTTTAAAAGGTGGTGTAAGAATGATATAGAGCTGTTACTGGTGGAGTCATTTGATAAAAATGGATATACAAACGCATACGTAATGCCGCAGTAGACCTTAAATAATTAACATTAAAAAGTAATATAAAATGTATTACACCAATGGCTCCATTTGTGAGGTACTTGAACAGGAAAACGCAAGATTCAATATTTGAATCCATTCATTATTTACTGGCTTATGCCTCAGCCCATGGACCCACTTCATACATCTGTCTTAATAGGATTCATTAAGTAACAAATCGCCTTTCGGTCGAGCCTACACGACTCATTGTCGTGTTGCTAAAAGTCACCCCCGGCCTCCACCCCCGCACCTCACAGAGACCCGAGCCAAGGTGATAGAGACGTTCGATGAGGGGGAAGACGAAGACGAAAGCGGCAGCGGCCTGCGGAAACGAACCTCTGTCCCGCTGTCCGAAACAGACCGGCGGTACCGGGGGAGGGTGACGTCACGCAAGAAGCTGCAGGAGGAGACTGAATCTTCCGGTAAGTTTTGGGGGGTGGAGATGGATACATTAGCTTGTGCCACAAGTGTATGTTAAATTCCTGGTGCTAGATCAGTGTGGATGGTAAAACGTCAGATGGGAAGTTCATTATGGAGACTGATGAAGAAACTATAAGGAATTGGATCTGGAGAGGAAGTTGCTTTTACAGTAGCAAGCGACCTACTGATTATAAGTGATTGGACACTTGATCTTCACTCAGAGCGCCTGATCAGCTTGATGGGGGTGGGGGGGAGCAGACAGATGTCTCATTGTGCTGTAATTGAAGATCTAGCTGTTTTTTTTTCCCTGTTACTGTACAGAAAGTGCCTCACGTTGCTGTTAATTAACAAAATCCCCACTTATCCTAAGAGGCAGATACCTGGATTAAGGCAGAGATTTGCAAGTCAGACTGGAGACATTGCTAATCAATTTTAAACCTATTAGACGATTAATTTACTTTGGTTAGCGAGCATGGTGGCTGCTCGCCCTAATCCCTCCCGCGTTGTCACTTTGGCTGCTGATGAGTGCTGAGTTGACTGTGAAGGTTGGCTGGTCAGACACCTGTGAGCTGCTGGGAGATGAGAAAAGCTTTGCATTTCTCATTTGACCTTGGGACAGTCCCATGTCCATATAAATTCATTCACACGTTGTGATCCAGACTTCTCAACATCCTGCCCACTTTTTCTATTGGTTAGTCAGAAATTACTTAGTTAGGGAATTAGTCTTAACTCTATTTTTTGTTGTGCCTGTTTTTTTTTTAGGAGATGAAAGTAAGGATGCTGATGAAGATGAGGATGAAGACCTTGGTGATGAGGAGGAGGAGGAGGAGGACATTGATAAAGAGGACAATGAGGGTGAAGATGATGATACAGAAAGCTTTACTGCCAGCACAGCAGACTCAACCACCATGAAGACCCTGGTGAGGAAGATGAAGAAGACGGACATTACCTTCCCCGCTGAGGTAGACTTCCGCAAGCTAACCGAAGGTATGGATGATGCTGGAGACAGTGAGGAGGAGGAGGAGGAGGAGGATGAAGATGGAGAGGATGAAGGGACAGAGAAAGATGAAAGTGAAGAACTGGAAACAGAAACAGAGGAGGACATGAAGGAGGATGACTTGGATGAGGACGATGGTGCTGTAATGACCTTCTCCAAGAAGGAGGTCAGTGAGGAGGTGGAAAAGGGGCAAGCCGTGAGGAATCAGCTTGGTATGAACATCAGAATTTCATCCCTGTTCCCTTAGCTGCTGAATATCTGAAAGTTGATTCACTTGATCCTTAATGTCTCCTGATGGTTTTGACTCTCCAGCTCTCTGGGACCAGCTTCTAGAAGGACGAATCAAATTGCAGAAGGCTCTGTTGACAGCCAATCAGCTGCCCCAGCCACACACTTTCCCAGAGTTCAAGGCCAGAGGTGGAGCAGACTTCACTGGTGCACTGAAGAACAGTGAGTAGCCTGTTCAGTACTATTTTTTTCCCATTTTGTTCTTCCTTTTCCTCTATAATCAAATCAGCCAATCAGAGAAAGCCACCGCGGGCTGGTTGTCTGATACTTTGGCCCTAGATGTGTCCTTCTGATTTCAGGGTGCTGAACATTTGTGTCTAAAGATCTCGAGTTAGCAAGCTCATAAGCCTAAAAGCTTGGTTATTTTTAACATGTAGCCGCAAGTCTTAACCTCTGTCTTCTGGGTTTGGTGTCCCACTATATAACCCACTATGATTTATCCACTAAGCGAGCATGTATGGTATGAATTATTAGCGTCTCTCTGTAACATGAGGACACTTTGTGGTGCTTGGGTGCATCCATCTTGTTTCTCCGTTCCCCGAGCTCGTGCTGACGCCGTGAGCGGCCCACCGTCACCCTGCCGTGTCCGTGGGCTGGACTTTTCCCTTCCTTATTTTTAAACGTTCTTTCCAATTAAAGCGGGCTTGTGCGAGGGCAGCCAGGCAGCACTGTTATTCGATTCCATTAAAATGAATGAAGCGATGGCATGTGACAATGCAGTTAACAGGAATTAAAACCAGGGGCAAGATGACAGATTACAGGCGAAATTGAGTGCTATGTGCGCAGGCGTGTTTGTGCAGGCGTGTGTGTACGGTGCGGGGAATCCGCCTTTCCCCCTCATTCCCTCCCTCCCTCTCTCTTTCTCTCTCTCACTCTCTCACACACACAGACACACACACGCACACATGTTTAGGTAGGTGTCCAGATGATCAGGTCTGATTTCCCCCATCTTTTGAAATGCTTCCGATGCCATGCTTGAGGTTTTGTTTAGGTGTCTGTGTCTGGCCCGGGGTATGCTGCCACAATGTCGAGTGTGTCATTGTTAATTCATTGTTACTTGCTGATATCCTCACTGAAACAGTTACATGACCTTTGAACTGTTTTTACAGTGTGTTTTTCTTATCTGAAGCATGTGTAACTTCTGTGCCGCCTTCAGTGCTGCAACAGCAGGTTCCCTATTTCTGGGAGATCCGAGTCTGTAAAAACTTTTGGTCATTACTCAAACTTAACCACTATATTAGCAGTTTTACCTCGAACCCCCCACCCCACCCCTGCACAAAGTAGCCAAGCATTTAATTAGAAACAAAGGCTGGAAATAATTAATTGGGCTGAAATTTCTTTTCATTTTATTTTATTTTACCTCTGCCAAATATTTTAATGGAGTGCATTAGTTAAGAGAATTACTGGGGATGTAATTCATTTAAGTTTCAGGACTGGGTGGAGCATGACAGATGGATGGTGCTGGATTCGCCGTGCCATTCTCCTGCGGAGGCGGAGCTGACCGCCATGCTGGTTGGAGCTTACAGCAAGCGCTCAGCTTTCGTAAGAGTTCATGCATTTGAACGGCCATGGCACTGTGACCGTCTTAGGGTGTGAAAGATCCGTCCGTCTGTGCGCCGGGGCTGCCTCTCAGGTACGAGGTCATATGGCATCCCACACCAAAGAGGAATGGAGGGGTGAGCTCAGAGCCAACCCGCTGTAATGTGCAGAACCCACACATACAGCCAGGGGGCAGGATTCAAACCCCCCAACCCTGGAGGCTCTGGCTGCCATTCTGCCTCCTGAGCCAGCATGTCATGATTTTAAGCAGCATCATTCATTAAAAAAATATTAATTCATATTAAAAGCAACTTTTTACAGGTGTTTTTTATAACCATATCTCTATTTATAGGGAAGTTTTCTGATTAATTTTAATGCGTTAAAATTTTGACATTTCACAGTAGGCCAAAGTCATGTTGCTCAGGTCATCCACTGTGAGGCGCTATCTGCCACGATGTGTTGTGGGCGTAGGAGCAATCAGCAGGGCGCCGTAATTACCCCAAAGGTCAGACCTCTCCTCAAGGCCCGGATTTGAGCCGCTGAACAGCAACACTAACCCAGTGAGACCCACCTCTCCTTCTCGGATAGAAATCTGCATGTAATGTCCCCTCCCCCCCCCAATCACTGTGTTTGTTTATGCCAATTACCAGCCTTGGGGCGGAGTGGGCTTGTGGCTGGATCACATCTGGATTCCAATGCTTTCTGTGTGTGGATTAGGTGTGGAGTGGCTGCGGAGGGCTCTATGAGAGGCCCTTGCGTTTGTTGTGTCGATCTGAGTGTTGTGGGTGTGCAGAAATGGCAACAGTGGCCGGCCTGATCAGTGCTTATTCATCTCTGCCCCAGCAAGAAGGTGAGGAGTCAATGACTGCAGGTGTGTGTTGGGGGGCAGGTAAAATTAGCCCATGGGGTGGGTGGTGTCATTACGCAGTGTGGTCTGAGGTAATCTTCCTGGTGATTCCCTGTTAATGCGAGTGCCGAATCCCCGGGGCCGTCATTCCTGAGGACCGCGGCCTGCCAAAGCCCCTGGCCTGTGATAATGGCGCCGTAACGCTGGTTCTGTCATTTAGTGCTGAGTGGTCAGCGTCCCAGTCCGTTTATGAGAAGATCAACTGGACCTACCTCTCAAGGGGCTTGTTCCTCTTACGGGACAGAGCCGGTTTAAATATCATACGTCTGAGCTGCCGAAGGGTTAATATCGCTTACCCCCCCCACGCCCTCCCAGTCTGAAATACCTTGGGCCCTAGCTGCTGCGATGCCTGCCTCCCAGAGTCGCCGGTTCTGCTTGATGATTTACCACCGAATTGCTTATAAATTGAAGCGCCGAATGTTTTGCAGACCTGGCAGCTTTCAGGCTGCTCTCCCATTTGTCAGCCAGCATTTCCTTTTGTGTATAGTGCGGGAATTAATTAGCCTCTGCTGCCAGAGAGCTTTACGGCAATAATTTATGTTAGATGGAATTTCTTGGAAAAAGGCCATTTTGTACCTTGACTGTCTGTATCGCTATAATTTTTTTCCCCAAACTGTTTTTGAAAAGAATAACCCCCTTTATCTTTACTGTATCTTACCACTCTGCTGGTGGTACCTTCCGGTAGGGATTTCTGTCGCTGAGACACTGACTCCACCCTGGTGTGTGTGTGTGTGTGTGTGTGTGTGTGTGTGTGTGTGTGTGTGTGTGTGTGTGTGTGTGTGTGTGTGT
>JAAGVU020000067.1:992413-1009211 GCA_011763525.2 Mormyrus iriodes | reverse complement strand
CTTATTGCAGGGCTTTTAGGGCTCTGGCCATAAAACCTCGGAATGTTAGCCCTGGCATGTGCGTGTGTGATCCTACAGACCTGTTGCAGGCCTGAGGGGCCCACAACCATAGCCACTGTGTTGCTTGTGGGGGCCCCTGGCACGTCCGTAGGTCTGATAGTTGACCTAGTTGCCCCTGTGTCCACCAGGAAAAACAGTTGCTTCCAAGCCACAGAGACTCTTAGCATTAGGTCAGTGTTGGCTCACAACAGGTTAGAGTGAGGTATCCCGTGGGACTCTACCATCCTGCCGACCTTGTCCTCTTCTCTCTCCCATGCCAGGAAACATGCTCTGTCACCACCTTGACCATCGCTGCTGCTTCTTCTTTCGACTCCACTTCGGTTTCCTCTTCCTCTGACTCAGCTGCTTCCCCGGACCTATACTCCATTCTGACTGTAAAACTGGAGCTGGGCCATCATTAGCTGTTGCCTTTGCTTCTCTCCATGCTCCTGCACTGTGTTCTCCGCATGGGTGGCATGGCGGCAGATCACGTTCAAGTCTGATTGCTACCATTCAATGCAGGTAGTTTTCACCATATGTTGGATTTTCGTTTTCAGTCCAGCAACGAAGAGGGTCTTCATAGCCGCCCGTCACTGTTCCTCGTCATCGATGCCAGAGTAGTCCAACATTAATTAGGCCAGGCATTGTTCCCACTGCGTGACTGTCTCCCCTTCTCTTTGCTTTTCCTTCTGGATTTTACCCCAATCTGGGTTCCACTTGTACTTATCCTGTCCAGCTTCCAGTGTTACAACGAAGACTGACTTCCCATTGTCCAATCCAGAACTAGCCCCCAAGATCTGTGGTAGAAATTTCACTGAGTTGATGTACTAGGAGTTTGACAATTCTTTATTACCACTGCAGGGGGAACAGAAGCAAGTCTTTCATTGCGTCTAGTGCTCTGCTCCTCGAACAGCAATTTCATCACTTTTTTATGCACTTACATCATTGTCTTGCAACGCTTATCTCTGGCAATACAGCTTAGCTTGGTCCACCCACCCTTGTTCATATTGCAGTATCCTATTGTCTGCAGCACAGCTGCATACTTCAGCCTTTCCTACACGAGTATATTATTGTCCTTTTGAGCATGTCATAGCTTCACCCAATCGGATACATGCATTTGCTTTTCGTCCTGGTAAGCTTATTGCAAGGTGAGGTCTGTACCCCACCAAGTTCCAAGTGAAATGAATCTGCATGTGGTGAAAGGTCATATGCCTGTATCACAATAATTATAATATCAGATCAAATGGACAACAGAGTTGGCAGTATGGACACACTACTGGTCCCATGTCAGTAGGGTGTGGCACGCTCCCAGGCCTGGATACATGTGACAATACGTTGAAGAAGGGAGTCATACAGCCATAGTATCCTCTCCTGCGGCAAGTCGACCCACAGCTGTTGTAACTGGGCCTCAAGATCCTGCAGATTGGCACTGGGTCTGAGATGACATTTGAGCTGATCCCACACATGTTCGATTGGGGAAAGATCGGGGGATCTGGCTGGCCACCGGAGGACCTCAACATGACGCAGGCAGTCCATAGACACATGTGCTGTGTGTGGATGGGCGTTGTCTTGTTGAAAGACTGTACCAGGGTGCTGTCTCAGGAGGGGTAAGACATGCGGATGCAGGATGTCACTGACGTAGTGCTGCGCTGTCAGGGTCCCCCGAATCACTACCAGAAATGACCTGAAGTCATACCCTATGGCTCCCACACCATGATACCAGGAGAAACGCCAATGTGTCTCTCCACAACATTGGCAGGATTGGTCTTCTCCCCTCTGAGTCGCCATACGTGCACACAATGGTCATTCATGGAACTGAGATTCATCGCTGAACATGATACAACGCCACTCGTCATCAGTCCATGCCTCCCGGTCACAGCACCACTACAAACGTAGCCGCCTCTGCGCTGGTGTTAACGGCAGCCTATGCATTGGATGGTGAACCCGTAGTATGGCTGATGCCAGCCGTCGAGACACGGTGCATTTTTGCATTTTAAAAGCATTTTTGATTTTAATGTTTTTCATTCCTTCATTTCATACGGTAGAGACATAACCTAGGCCTAGTTAGTCATGCTGCCATTTTTCTGAATGGAGAGTTCTTATATAGAAAAACAAAAAGTTGATTATTTAATTAAAGGATGATGTGTTTTTATTATCTTCTAAAATATAAAGATACCAAAACTGTACCTTTACCGTGGTCCAAAAACTGCAACACATACCAAACTGTGGAAACTGTAGCATTTTTAAACAGTTTTCCATGTTTCTGTGAATAAATCTTTATTAATTTTTAAATTACACAAGGAAGAAAACACAACAAGTAGGCAACATTCAGATAAGACTGATCCAGATCTCAAAGCCACCCTACCCACCTCACCAAGCCAATAACCCTTATGGCAGACTCTCAGAATTAAATTAATAGATTAAAAATAGTAATAATAAAAATAACAGTAAGAACAATAAAATAAAATATATATACAACACACAATATACATATACATATACACAGGTACACATACACAAGTAAATAAATCATAATTAATGAGTAAGTGAGCACTTACATAAAGGAGTGAAAGAGGTAAGTACGTAAAGTAGCATCATACTAACAGATAATGCCGTAGTGTCAACGGATGATTGAAGAACAGAGTGATTTAACTTTTTTGAAAGCCACATGCCATTTAGCTATTGTCCTGGCCTCAGATTTGTGAATTTTAGCAGTGGAGAGCTCCATTGAAATTATGTCCAGGAGTGTAAGGGCCCATAGACATCCACACATTGTGTGTGGGGGATTCCAGCAATTCACCAGTAGTTTTTTGGCAGTAGTGAGAGCAGACAAGAGCAGAATCTTTTGCTGAGATGACAGAGAGAGCCCAGAGAGGTTATTCAGAAAGAACGTGTTTGGTGTAAGTCTAAATTCTCTTTTAAGTAATGAAGAGATATCAATTGGTAGCTGTCTCCAAAAGGATTTAAAGCGATGGATATCCCCAAAAGAAACGCATAAAAGTCCCCATGAGTGCATAAAGTGCAGATTGGAGAAGGAGTAAGTCTCCTATGTAAATGTTTCAATGTACAATGGTCAAATATATCCTGTACACCTGATTCCAATGAATCATCTGATGGTTGGGATTTCTCAAATACATTGTAATCGCATTCCATGTTGTGTGGAACAACAAGTTATGCACATCTAGACCAATGTCTTTTGCCCAAACAGTAGTGATACCAAGTGGAGTATAAGAAGACTGAAGAAGAAAAGAATAAATGGAGGAAACAGAGCTAGGGTGCTGGCCATCTGGATAGATCAGTGTGATCAGTGGGTGGAAAGGTAAATTCGTGTCCCAGAGGACTCCATAGGCACAAAGAGCAGACCTAATACATAAATATCTGAAAAAAGAGGTGCCAGGTAGATTGTACTAGGTAGTAAGGTCCTGAAAGGATTTCAAACCCTTGTCATCAAAGATATCACCCAGAATTTGTATATTACTCCAGGACCAGTCTGGACAAGAGAAGGGAGTGCCACCAGACAGGAATGTGTGATTGTGAAAAAGAGGAGAGTGATAGTGCCACTTTTTAGTAGACCCAGTCTTTCTTTCTGCTGATCTCCATGTAAATAAAAGGTATGATACATTCAGACCAAAGCGTAGATTCCATTGCCTCATAGGCACACCACTAAAAACAAGGGTCTTAATTTATAAGGTGCCACAAATATTTCTTCAACACATCTCCAGGAGACTAATGCTTCCAGATTGAACCAGACACTAAGTGGGTGTAAAGTTAGGGCATATAATCAGAAATTAGGAAAAGAGAGACCCCCGTCAGCCTTTCGGTGCTGTAAAATGGACAATTTGACATGAGGCCGTTTACCCAACTGAATGAAATGTGTGAGCGTAGAGTTACGCTTGTCCCAATAACCAGGAGAAGGCAGCAGAGGGATCATGGAACTGTACAAATTTATACGAGAAAGGATGTTCATTTTCACTATTGATACATGTGACTGTAAAGAGTTTGGAAAATGTGACCAGGCAAACAGATCGGAGATAACTGTAGAAAGGATATTATTGTAATTCTTGGTACTTGCTGATTTAAACTCAAACAGTGCCTTTTTTTTGGCCAGGCCATCAGTAACAAACTGGACTGGTCACATAACACAGATGCCTTGTACAAGAAGGGTAAAGGCGTCTCCACCTGCTGAGAAGATTGAGGTCCTTCGGTGTGCAGGACACTGTTAAGGACTATTTACGACACAATAGTAGCATCTGCTGTATTCTACGCAGTGGTCTGCTTGGGATGCGGGAGCACAGAGAGGGACAGGAAGAGACTGAACAAGCTGGTCAGGAGTGCTGGCTCTGTCCTGGGCTGCTCATGGACTCCATTGAGGAGGTGTGTGAGAAGAGGATGTTGACCAAATTTACATCCATTATGGACCATCCCACTTACCCCCTACACAAGACAGTGAGGGTGTTGCGAAGCTCCTTCAGCAGCAGACTACTTCATCCAACATGCAAGAAGGAACGCTTTTGCAGGTCCTTCATTCCATCTGCCATTCGACTCTATAACACCTCAGTTAGCTAACGTTCACAAATTATATGACGGTTCTGTACACTGTGCAATATCCATTGAATTGTATATTTATATCACTTGGTGCGATATCTGTATCTGTATTTGGGTCATCTATCTGTGAAATTACCTGTCATATGTGCAATATGTATAACTGTATGCACTAATATTTTTCCCCCCATAATTTTCTTGTTTATTTCTATTTGTTATAGTATCTTTTGGTCTATATTTGTATTGGTTTTTTATTTATTTGCTGTAACCAGTAAATTTCCCCAGTGTGGGATCAATAAAGTCTTTTTTCTTTTCTTTTCCTTTCTTTTCTTTTCTTTTCCAGAAGAATAGGGTTAATGACTGAGAGGTCCACACAAGATAGCAAACCAGAAACTGGGGAAAATCTCAATGAATCAATAGGTAGATTGCACAATTTATAATGAATATAAAATTAAAGGCTTTTTAAGAATAGTCAATAAAAGTATTTGGTGGTAACAATGCTGGGAAGACTAATGTAAATATGAAATGAAAAACTGGATCAAGTTCCACTGCATAGTAACTCACAGCCCATGTGCTACAGACAAACTGGCATTTAGAGATGACACTAACACTCTGGGCTCCCTGTGAGGTCAGGTTGTGGACCGCCCTCCTGCTGCAGAGTGTGCAGAGGATGGGTACAGAATGGACCCCAGGGCAGCTGAAAGTTCTACCAGCTATACGGTCACTGAGCCCCACTATGATGTTCGTGACACTCCCACTTCCATAGAGAATGGGATGGTACGATGGCCATAACCTGCACGTGGACACAGATGCACATAGCTCAGATGACAGAACCTGACTCACTGTTACACTAGCAATAGCACTTATGATAAAGGTCATTTGTTTTCAGCCCCCAAAGATGACAGTGAGCAAATAGCCCTTAGTCTACGAATACAATAGAAACAAAAAGGTAATTAATGATGAGAGATCCTTCACTCTCCTCTAAGACATTTAAAGCCTCATGGTTGATGAAAATTAATGTACTTTACTTGCAATAATGATCAGGCAGTGTATTGTACCTCACACCAGTGGCATCTCACAGCAGTGCTGTACTCCATGCATGCCCAGAGCTGGTCTTTCTGCTCGAGGAAGGCAGGAAACTGAATTCTCCAGTTTAGGTCTAAGGCCCAGGGAAGGACTTCAATAATTTTAATTCAATTTTATAAACGGGACGGTCTTCATCCTAATTGTAGGGGATTGTTTATGTTATCCCAAAACATGGCGAGTAAATTACCTGCATGACTGAGACTGCATGACTACCACCCAGACCTCAGCCTGTGACATTGAATCAAAGGCTGTTTACTCTCCTACCTTTACCCAATGTCTGGCCTTGACCTAGGTACTCCACAACATGGCATCCAATAATTATTTAGAATTAGAATTGAGTGAGCCTAGAAAGAATATAGTAAGTATTATTAGACCAAGACTTAGACCTAAACGTTCCACTGGGGGTTCTTGTACGGGTAATTGAATATCAATCCCACTAATAAGATTAAATGAGCCAGAACATAAACATAAACCCATCATATAATGTGCTCTATTGAATGTCCGCCCTTTAAGAAGTAAATCACTTCTTGTCAGTGACATGGTTCTTGACACTGGTGCAGACCTGTGTTTTTTAACAGAAACCTGGCTCAGACCCACAGACACTATTCCTATATGGTTGAAGCTTCACCTGATGGCTTTAGTTTTGTACAGAAACCATGTGGCTGGAGGTGTGGAGGCGGCCTGGCAGATGAACTCACTGTTAAAAACTGAACCCAAAACTATAAAAGACTTTACAACATTTTAAGCAATACTAATTCACATGGTATCTGACCTACCCATTTATATCCTTATAGTTTACAGACCGCCAGGATCATACACTTCATTTCTGACTGAATTCGGGAAACTTCTCTCTGACTTGGTTATCAACTTACAGAATATTGTAATACTTGGAGACTTCAATATACATGTGCACACAGAGACTGATGCCTTCAGCAAAAGTTTCCTGTCCCTCCTGGACTCTGTTTAAGACCAAACCGACTACTTGTCCACTGGATCCCATCCCCACCAAGCTTCTTAAAGAATCCTTGGGAGTTCTGATAAGACCTATAACTGCCATAATGAATGTATCCCTGTCTGTAGGTGATGTACCTGACCAATTTAAAGTAGCAGTAATCAGACCACTACTGAAAAAAACAAGTTTGGATCCACAGGAGTTCAGTAATTACAGACCGGTCTCTAACGTACCATTTTTATCAAAAGTTCTGGAGAAGATAGTGGCTACTCAACTTCAGTCATACTTGAAGACACACAGCATACTGGATAGTTTCCAGTCAGGCTTCTGTCCAGGACACAGCACTGAAACTGCCTTAACTAAGGTTGTAAATGACATAACAATGGCAACTGATGCTGGCAGCGCAGCTGTGCTAATGCTACTAGACCTTAGTGCAGAATTGTTGAAGTGGTTTAAATCGTATTTGACTAATCGTTATCAATATGTTCAGGTGTCAAAAAATTACAGTCCATCGTCTATGTCATTAGTCAAATATGGAGTGCCACAGGGATCAGTGCTTGGTCCTTTACTGTTTTTTCTCTATGTGCTGCCATTAGGTAAGACAATGAGAAAACATAATGTTAATTATCATTCCTATGTCGATGACACCCAAATATACATTTTAGTTACGCCTAACGATTCCGCACCTATTATCACTCTAGCTAAGTGCTTCAACGAAGTAAAGACGTGGATGGCTGAAAACTTCATATTATTAAACGCTCAGAAAACTGACGTTCTGTTGTTTGGTGGCAAGTCCATAGATAGGAATGCCATAATGTCTGCACTCCACCCCAGAGGGCTGAACTTTCCCTCAGCAACTCAGCCCGTAATCTAGGTGTCATCTTAGATACAAGCCTCTCATTCAAATCGCATGTGGATGCAGTATCGAAGGTATGCTTCCTACAGCTACGTAACATTGCCAAACTACGACGATATCTTACTATTCAAGACACAGAGAAATTGATACATGCCTTTGTATACAGTAGGTTGTTTGTGTACAGTATGCTTGTTCATTAATGTGTCAATACATGCTCTGCGCATACATGCTTTCTGCCTTCCCACATGTCGGGATGGTGCCAGTGGAGGGCACCATCTGAGCTCAAGTCCTGGTTCGGTCCCATGGATGGGTGATATCGTGGATGTGACTTATGAACTGTAACATCGAGGGTTCAGCCTTCAATCTGTCACCCTACACAGGCTAGTGTGGAGAACAGACTCATTGATGGACTATGGCTTTGATCTTGATCACAGCTTACATCTTTGCTTTTCTTTCTTTGCTTTGTCTTTATTTTTCCCTGTTTTATATTATTCTCTCTTAATGATGTTGTAATGTATCACAACACAGCAATGAAAAAGTTCCTTGGGGCGACTTTGTTATTAAAGGCGTTATATGAAAATAAACCTTTCTATGGGTAGGTGTTTCCAAACGTTTTGCTTGGCACCGTATATGTTATAATATAATATGAAAATAATGTTTTATATTATATAATAGGTTATATTCTCCGGCATCCCCCGGATTTCCTGTAAATATCACAAAAACGAAGCAAAAAACTGATTTTGCAGTTTTCTCGTTTGGTTTTAAAACAGGAAAACAAAACATGAACTCTGTTTTTATTTGTTTTCCTGTTTTTTTCTTTTTCTTGTTCTGATTTTAAAACATTTATTTTTAAGAAGAAGAATTCAAAATACGAACAATACACTGACTATTTAGAATGGTCATTATTTTTCATTGTTGGCGTGCACATCTTCCAGCGTACTCTCCCGCTCAGTAGAGGGAGCTATGCGCATTTACGTTATATTGATTAGGCTTTCAAGCAACGAAGAAAAGGGGGCGTTTACTTTAACTTTGTAAAGGGCGCAAAGATGGCGAACTGGAGCAAACTTTTTGTGGCTTTTGGAAGATGTTTAAATCGATCCCGGGCCATTAAAAACCCAGCTTTCATTAGCTATCCTTGTATTGTCGGCTCTGTCATTGTGGCAGGTGGTCTAGTTTATCAGCACTTTCAACCTTTATTGATGAGTAGGCCTTACATCGTTCTTGCTAATGAATTGAAGGTACGTAGTAGCCGTTTTAAATTTAATCACGACTTTTTTCCTGTTTATGTTATGTTATCCAACAGTTTGATGCTGCGTGCTGTTTCATAATTGAACTTGTTTTACCAAATGTCGCCTGTTACCTGGATATGTTTCGCTGTATCGTATCTCGTTTTAAGTACTTGTGATGTTATTTATGCGTGTTTCCAGAGTTGACTATTTATCGACAGAAAAATGAACGAGTTACAGATTTACTTTGACTGTAACGAATCACTGTGATTCGAAGTATTTCTTAAGGTTTACTCCATGGATCGATTTAATTTTGCCTTCTTGGAACATAAATACACGGCTTTTGTAAAAATCTGTTAAGAAATTGCCATAGTTTTGCTGTGTAAGAAAAATAACACAGGCTTTAATGGGCAGGTTTATTTTGACAAGTGTCTTTAAGTGCCTTCTGATGATAGGCATGTTTGTTTTTAATAACTCAACCTGGGCTGCTTATGTAAGCCAGGAACTCATCCCAGAAAACAAGAAAGAGACCATCACCTGGAAAGGAATTCTGTCCATCACATTGGTTTCCTGTCCATGTCCAGTGGACTGTGCAGTATATGATTATCTAAGAGAGCTTTGAAAATGTCTTGTGATCTGAATGACAATTTAGTTAAAAACTCATTGATCAAATCTGCCAGCCAAGGAGAAAACTGAACTAGTGTAAATGGACATGAATGAGATCCATGATAGAGTAAGTCCTCAGTGTTTTGGAGCACCCCAGATGTGCCCCAGCCTTCATGTTGGTGTTCTTCCGGATGTTTGTGCAGGTTTATCCTTCAATGCATATATGCAAGGTTAGATTAACTCTTTTTAAATCAGCCATAATGGGTGAGCTTGTGCCCTGTAATGAACTGGCATCCTGTCTAAGATGTCTGCCTGCTACATAATCTGTGTTTCCTGCTCTGGGCTCCCTGCAGCTTTCAGTGTGGAAACCTCTTTAAGGTCTTTTTCCTCTTGTCTGTGTCTATAAAGAAAATTAAATCTGCACGTTTTGTTTGTTGTCTACCTTTTACAGACTGAGAGAGAAGGTGCCAACTCTGTGCAATCTGCTCGAAGACTACGTTTCAATCAGTTTTCTTCTGTAGAGTATGAACAGGAACTCTACATGACACCACGTGATTTCCTGTTCTCTGTAATGCTAGATGATGTTGACCGTAAGTAATTTATAACCACTTAAAATTTTTAATATAAATGATATGCAGTCCTTTCCACAATTAACGAATCTGTGTTGAGGAATGCCATCCTATGCCTTCAGACCAGCTTGAATCTGGGGCTTGTAGAACCACCCTAGAAATGTATTAGCGTGTGTAAAGGGCATCATTTAGAAATATGGGAAAGTTTTGTGTTATGTAATCAGCAATTCCTGTAAAATGGTATAATTTCTTGGCCAAATTGACTTTCCTTACCAAATTGTGAGAATTGGTAAATGTATAGTACCGAAAAGCTGGCATCCGGACCAGTGTTTACGCCCATCATGTGAAGCCCTGGTGATTATTGCGAGTGCACCATATGATCGTAGTTATATTGCGACAGCCCTATCAGCTTATAACCATAACATTCGTTATTTGCTTTTGCATATCGATTATCCTCTTAAAGGGGGACTAAAAATCAAGAACTGAAGGCTTTTGCAGATTGACAAATGAAAGGCTTGTACCAAGATTTAGATACATGTATGTCCTTTAATTTTAGGTAAGTTACAGCAGAAAGTCGTTACCAAAAAAGTGAGTATCTTAAAAATTTTTAAAGTGAATTAAAGACTTATGTGTATGAATAACTTTTTTTGGTACTTGCATTTTTAATTAAATTGTTTAATTATTTAGTTTAACGTTACAGTTGCCTTTTAAACCACATTTCTAGGAAGTGGATAAAATGCTCACAATTGCGTCGAAAGTTCAGGCAGGCAAAAGCCTTTTCAGAACCATTGGAGATAATGGTAAGGTCAGAAACTGTTAAATCTTGTTTGTAACTTAGCTTTGTTAAATAGCTGATCTTTCTACTACTGAATAAATAATTTCAACCCTTCATACGGAAAGGAACTTGCTTTTAAAAGGACTGGACAGTTTAAAGTATTCTTAATAAAATGTTTATTTCAGGAAATTGTTTCTTTGAGTGTTAATTCAGTCTGTGTGCTTGTCTTAGATTATAGAACTGATCAAAACATTTTATAGCCTGTCTATTCATAAGACTTTTTTTGGCAGCATAGTTTTCATATTTTCAAAATTTTAAAGTTGTTTTTCTAAGTTACGTTTAGTAAGCTTTAATGTATGTTTGTTGCAGTTGTTGAAGGTGGTACTGTTCATATTGAGACATAACTTATCCATCCATTTTTAGGTTTGATTTCTTACACAGAATACTTATTCTTGCTGACAATTCTCACAAGTAAGTACACTTCCTCCACATGCCTTCACTGCAAAGAACGTTTTCTTACTTGATAGAATGATTGAATAGTTTAATGAGCCACAGTGTTTCACTGTAGATTTTGTTGGCACATATATTATTTTTACATATATAATTATTATATGTATATTAGCTCCCAGGCAATTTTAGTTCTGAAATTATGATTCTAAAGAACCACCCACAGGCCCAACAACAAAATTGTTTTGGGCATCCAAAGACTCTGAATGCATGTAGGTCTTTCCAAGCATTCCTGAAAAATTACTTATACTTTAAATCAAACAGAATTAAATCTGACTTTACTTTATTTTGGCTTAGGGGTAGTGAGTTAGTTTTGAACTCCAGTTAATTTAGACTGTTCTGATTGCTTCTGGACTTTTCCTATGTTTGATTAAGCATGTTTGTTCTAGATTGTGATGTGATACAAGATTCCTTTTTGGACGATTAAAGTGAGATCCACAGATGTAGGGTATAACCAGTTTGATCCTGGTTCAGGGGTTGCAGGCAGAGAGAGGCACAAATACATCAAAGTATTTTGTTACAAATTACAAATACTTGCTCATCAAATGTAACAAAATAAAATACAAAATACTGATGTGAGAAATTATTTAATTAAAATACAAGTAATTTGAACATACAAAAGTACATGTAAAATAGTATGGTATATGATGACTACGTGTGCCATTACAGCCCTAGTAATGTGTGTTATTTACAAAATATACAGTTTTCTCTAACTTTAAATAAAATAATTTGTGATTTACATGTTATAGCGGTTTGTGAAATGAAAAATGACTTTTAGAACATTAGTAACGTAATGTGAGCTCTACAGGCTGCATCTGCAGCAGAAAGTTGTATGTAATGTTCACTGTTACCCCCCAGTCTAGGGTTGGGACATATCAGGTGTGGGGAGAAGGGGCAAAAGAAAATAAAGGCACACAAATAACTAAAACTGCAAAGCACTGAAGTTCTCACGAAGGTATATTTCACAATAGAATACAGAACCACCAACACTAACCTAACTCCCTAACTAGCCAAAAACACAATCCATACATGTACAAAATAAAACCAAAAAGGCAGCCACTCCCTACTCTTGGTGTATATGAAATTAACAAGGGATAAAACAAAAAATACACAAACTATAAGATACAACTCAGCCAAATCACAATCCAAAAGAGGTAGTCAGTCCAAGCAAAAAGTCAAACCAAAGATCCAAATTTAACACAAGTAACTAAATAAGCTCTCCCACACAAAAATCTTTAAACTACAGGCAAAATGGTCCTTCATTTATGTGACGAGCAGGAAACCAAGACCAAACCGAGGCATAGGTGGTGTTCATCCTATCAAGGAGATGGCCAGAAGGCAGGTGTACAACATCGAACCTAAAAGAAAAGTGCAGCCACAAACATAAAAGACGTGACATCACGATCTTGTATCACATTTTCGGTCTCAGATTCAGAACCGTTTCACCCTAACTTATACATGTTTCCTTCAGAATTAGTGGCGATGGCTGCCAGGGTTACCGATGTGTGCGTTTGCACATGCAAGGAGACACACCAATGCGTTCTCAAATGAATTACCATAATGCCTGAATTTCCCACTTTGTTTTACAATAGGGTGCTGAACATAAATACAATTACTAAAACAAGCTAATATATATAAAAACTAAATAGAAATAAATCTTTAAAAACCAACAAATCTTTTATGCATTACAAATTAGAGGTAAGCAGTTACATTATATTCTGCGTCCTCATGCCTACGACCAAATCTCAACCATGATATGTTGGAGTACAACCACACTCCTTCTCGAATGTTATTGCCTAAGTACATCTTACTGCATACTTTACCTTAAAGCAATTTTCACCAAGCACTAAAGCAGCCTCTTTCCTTGAATTACTGGTCATCGGGAAAACAAGGTTCACAACAAGCAAACTGGGCCCAACAGGATGTGTCACATAATTTATTTGCATTTAGCCAGTATGGTGATAGGCTATATTTGAAAGTTTGTAAGCCTGGTGATGAAGGTTCTTAAAATGACAGAAAATAAATAGAATATTTTATTAAGTATTTTAAATACATACAATACAATCTCTCAAATTATTTTGTTACAAATTACATCAATTTTTTTTTTCTTCCAGAAAAAATAAAAATTACAAAATACTTAAAGGTAATTATGTATTTTGAATACATTTAATTGAAATACTGCCTATTTCTGGCTGCAGGGTAGCTACATTCAATGTAGGGGGTTTTACTGAGTAATTCAGCTGAGAGGCTTAGCTTGTCTACAAGTTGTCAAGTACGCTCTGTGGCTGAGCTTATGTGATAAACTGCAGTGCCCAACATGATTAATCTGAAACTTCTGTACAGCCTATGAGAGGAATTAATCACTGTATAATATCTCCAGTTTATCTCCAGTTTGTAATGTATAAATGTTTTGTTGGTTTTTAATTTAAAGAGCTGTTTCTATTTAGCTTTTATATATTTTAGCTTGTTTTAGTAATTTTATTTTTAGGGGTAGGCGGTAGATCTATTTTATGTGTCTGATCTTTAGGGCTGTCACTATCCATTATATCAGTAAATTACAATATAATATGAATAATTGTTCATATATAATATATACATTGTTACTATAAAATTATATAATATATACATTGTATACTTCTGAAAACTCCATTTTGGAGTTGCAGCGTGAATGAGTGAAAGTGGACAATTTTGAAAATGCAGACTCTAAAAACGCCCTAATTGGTCCATACTCATCACAGGCCCTTGCCTGATTTGATCCCACTAATCCAACATGGTGGAAATGGTGGTGCTCCTTCATTGGCGCTTTCCCTGTTGTTAACCTGTATTGCACAGTCTTACTGCTGCATATTTCTGCAAAAGGAAACTAATTTACTGGTCACTGTGACAATGCGCACATTTACAGTGTAGGCTAATAGCTATATCATATCAGCTCTCTTCAGTGTGTCTTGAAATATTTTCAGAAACAATGTGAAAACACCTGTGTGGATCGAGAATTTTCATTTGAAACCAGAAATTGGTTTTTAAATGAAAACATAGCAGAGTGGACGTAGCCTCAGTCACCCATATAGTCAATTTAGAGACTCCAGTTAAGTTGCATGTTTTTGGACAGTGGAAGGAAACTCGAGGATCAGCTGAAAAGCAATGCAGGCACAGGGTGAACATAGAAACTCCACACACACAAAGCTGCAGTTTGCAGTGACAGCACTACCCACTGTGCACAGGTTTACATGATATGCGATATTAATATCAACATGGCATTTCATGCACATGCAGTTGTCAGATTGCAAGGTCTGCGATAGTCTGCTGGATTCAAACCATCAATAAGTTGTGCTAAAACACATTTACTTGGTAACGAAACCAAACTTATCAAGCTTTGCAGTTTTAATTTTAATTCCTTATCAACATTATGTAGTATATGTTTTGTATTCCATGGAGCCTGTTTTTAGCAAAGCAAGGGATTTGTCATCACTGCTTTGTGTCTGTTAGTGTTTGTTGCAAATATTTTGCTGGAGTTGGTAGAGCATTTATTATTAAGAGGGACATGTGTGCTATGTTCCTAAATCCAACCATCCAACTTCCATAACTGCTTATTCAGTGCAACTGAAGCTGTGCAGTGTTTTCACAAGCGTCACAAAGTAGTGGGTGCATTCCTTTATTACGAACCATTGTATTTAAATTTTTTTTAGTATAATAGGTTTTATGGTATTCCATTTGTAATTACAAGTTGTCCGTAAGTCAGGCGTTCTTAACTACCGGTAATAAAAACAAAACATGAATTATTTCATTTTCTAAGCGGAACCATAGAAGAGACTGATGGCTACCCCAATCAAAATTTTCTGAAGGTGCCACTGGTCCTATTCCAGGATGTGTAGGGAACACATTTGGCAGGATAAACATCCATGACAGTGTGCACACTGGCAGACTAAACTTCACACACAGATCCAGAATTGGGTATTGAACCAACAATCCTGGGGGTGTGAGGTCACTGTGAATCACCACATTACTCTTAAGCCTGAATATTTACTTTGTATTTGTTAACAAACATGGGCTCCATTAGTGTATTGGATGGTGTTAAGAGGTTACACTGTTCTGTGGTTAAATCAAAATGAATTTGCATGTAAAAATGTTTTCCAATAATGACGGGATGCCAGAATACTTACTATTAATTTCAGTACTTTTACAGGAAACAGGATAAATTGACAATATATTCACTGACTACTTGAAGCTGAATTATAATACTGAGTAGGGCCAACCTTTGCTCACAAACTTCATGATTGTGTCCAACAATTTCTGTAGATTTCTCAGCTGCACAATCTTGCTGCAAATCACCTTTTTTTTTACCATACTCAAAAGGTGCTGTATTGTGTTCAGATCTCGTAACTGAGGAGGCCATTGAAGTACACTAAACTCATTGTCATATTTATGGAACTGGTTTGAGATGGCTTGTGACATGATGTATTAACCTTCTGCAAGTAACCATCAGAAAGTGAATTCTGTATAAACTCAAGTGACTGTTGTACATGAAAATCCTTAAAGATCAGTAGTTTCTGAAATCAACTCAAGCCCTCTGGTCTGGTGCCAACGTCCATGCCATGGTCAAAGTCATTTAGAACACATTTTTTTACATTCTGATGTTTGATCTGACCATTAACTGAAGCTCTTGACCCATGTCTGCTTCATGTTATGCATTGCTTTGCAGCCGCAGAACTTCTTATGGAAGAAATGATAGCTTGTAGACTGCAAAAATTGTGGAGAAATTTAACAAGTCTTGATATAGACAAAAGTTTTGGAAAATGTTCTCTTAGGTAATCATGGGAGAATGCAATATAGAGTGTACTTTTTAGCTCGTAGCAGAGTCTGTCTGTATTGCAGGCTATTCTTTATGTTGACTGCATTTACTCTGTGTTTAGAGCCACATACAGGATTTCATATTGCTTTCAAAATGCTTGATGTTGATGGTAATGAACATGTGGACAAGAAGGAATTTCTCAAGGTATGTATACGAGCTACATAGCTCATTTGTTACATATGTTGTTTTTCTTTTTTAAACTTCTTGATTTCTACCATTATAATCTATTAGGTGAATGCCTAAACCCATTTCTAACACGATAACCTGATTTATATGATTAGAAGACATTAAAATCAGTTAATCTGTACTATTGTCCATCCTCAGTTTATTTGGATAACATTGTAATAAAATGTGATTCCCTTTTCTGTCCAGGTTTTTGTGCAGTAAGAGACATTGTCATGTTGAAAGGGGTTGTACATGCAATTATCCTACAACATTAGTAACATTCGCTGTGGTTACAGTCCTAGTTAAAATGTGTATTTTATTTTTTAACATATATTTTTAGCATTATTTCAAACATCTTTTTCCCCCAATCTATATTGCTATAAACTGTGTAATTGAGTATAGCTTACCTAATTTCATTTTCTATAATAATACCCATTAAGTGAATCATTTGTTATATTTGAATAAATATGGCAACACCTTTTACAGTGGTGTGTACTTGACAAATATACTTTTTTTTTTTTTTTTTTTTTTTGCCAGTTTTTGACATTTACCGTCTTGACCGCTAAGATGTTTTGGGGTTTCCAATTTTTTTTTCTAAACCGTTCCCAAACAATGCCTTAATCCGC
>JAAGVU020000067.1:962492-975656 GCA_011763525.2 Mormyrus iriodes | reverse complement strand
TCAGACGGCAAACAACCTATAACAGAGAGAGAGACTGAGATGGGCGCGGGGGGGGGGCGGGGTGGGGGGGGGGGGGGGGGGGGGGGGGGGGGGGGGGGGGGGGGGGAGATCAACTCCAAAATGATGTCTATGGATTTAGAATGGGATACCATAAACATTCCTGTTGTAATGGCCAGGTGTCCCAATACTTTTGTCCATATAGTGTACATGGGGAAGCATGTTTCTTTTTTATCTGTTCTTCTTACGTACAATACGACAATACGTACAATATTATGGCCACTTCTAAGTATCAAGTGTAGACACTTGACACTTAGAAGAAAGATGGAAACATTTCAACAAAATACAAAATAAGATAGAAGAAAAAAAATTCCTGAGGGCTGACTACTCTTTGAAGACACAATAATTATTGCAAGGCTCTGGGGTCCTGGAGTGGTGTGAGGTCATGAATTATACTGACTTTGCACAGGGTGGCACCATGTCCCAGTGGTTAGCACTGTAGCTGGGGTTCAAGGCTCCAACTCTGCGTGTGTGGAATTTGCATGTTCTCCCCATGTCGCGGGGTTTCCTCTAGGTACTCTGGTTTCCCCCCTCAGTCCAAAAATATGCTGAGGCTAACTGGAGTTACCAAATTGCCCATAGGTGTGCATGTGTAAGTGAACGGCGTGTGAGTGTGATGGGTTGGTGCCCCATCCTGGATTTTTGCCTGCCTTCTGCCCGTAGCCTCCAGGATAAACTCCAGACCCCCCATAACCCTAAATAGGACAAGTGGTTAGAGAAAATGAATGGATATAAGTTGCACATTATTTCTGGTTGTTTATGATTATTGGGCTACACTTTACAGCACCTTCATGATGCCTTCATAATGCATTCGTAGAACATTTAGTGCATGTTCAAAATGCATTCATAGAACATACATAAGCAGCATGTAAGTATACCTTAACATCCTAGCACACCCTAACAACTTTATTGTACATTAATAACAAACATTATATGATAATTACAAACATTAGAACCATATATAAAGTTTATATATGAATATATGATTAGAATCATATAATGTTTGTTGTTAATGTATAATAAAGCTGTTAAGACATGTTAAAACAAGAATGCAGTGTATTTTATTCCTGTTCGTTTCTCCAATCCCCATGTCAAATGGTTCTGCCCACTGTCCTGACAAGTGTTACACGTACAAAGCAGAGCTTTTTCTTTTCCGCTTACTCATGACTGATACCTTGAAGCTTCTTGCTAACCATTCAGATGTATCTTTAGGTCATATTTTGTTCCGGCTGGGAAATTGCAAAAGTCAGTACTTTTACCAAATCTGCAGTCTTTTCCAGGGCTACAGACATTTACGGACAATGTTACACTAAACCCTGTGAAAGCCTATTGCTGTTTTCAATGATCTCACGCCCCCTGCTGATGCTCGGACACACAGCATATTATGCAAAGTCAAAACTTACCAGACACCAATAAACTGACAATAAACCGGCTTTGTTCAACCGGAGCCAATTTAGGTTGCATGTCGTTGGGTATATTTTAGAATTTAGCTTTCAAAAGTAAAATAATAAGGGATACCACATAATTATTTTAAAGCGCTTTTCTTACTATATTTGTAAGTATCTATAGGCCTATTATATTTCTCTTTTTACATTCTCATTTTAAAAAGTGTATTCAAACAAAAGCAAAACACCTTTATGACTGATCTGAAGCTTGTTATAGAAAAAATGCTCTAAATCCAACATTGGTTTAATTTTCAAAAGTATAAAACTTGATTTGTATTATCTTTATTAAAGTTACATGTTGTCAATATGTTATTACTTTATAACTGTCACTAAATATTTGAAACTATTAATACAAATACATATTTCAATTTCATAACACTTTGTTACTTATTTTCCATTGATGTTATTTATCATGACCGCACTGTCTAATGAGGCATAGAAATACGGACAGCGGCGATCCCGTTGGATTAGTACTTTTTAACACCTAAACAGAACGTCTGTTATAATATAAATAATTGTTTTTGAGACAAAATTTCCCAAACAAGCGTAGCTTACGATGTGTATAAACGAGAAAACGAGTTTATAAGTCCCTATAATTTGAACAATGTTCTCGGTTTAATGCAGGAAACTGACAGAACAAATTCGCCATTTTGAGTCTCTTTCATACTATAAAGCTGAAGTAAAACTGATGCAGAGCCAAAATGGCGCTACTGCTGAACGCGTTACGTCGTCAAGATCGACGCAGAACGACAACTGCCAAAACCAATGAATACCATTCTTACTCATTCACTTAACCAGTAAAAATCGGTGGGTGGGGTCATTAATGTATCGTTTCAAAATGGCAGGCAGATGTTTTTGAAAAGGAGCTGTGAGTAATAAAAACGAATGTAGTATTCTGTGCAAAACTATTTAGAACACATTCACAGTAACTGTGTATATAGCAGTTTAAAAAGTTTAAGGGCTGAATAGAGTGTACAAAGCGGACAGCGCAAAAATGAAGGGCAAAGAACGATCGCCGGTGAAAAAGCGCTCACGGGTTCTGGATGATATCCGAGATAAGGGAGGAAGCCACCCCACGAGCAAGAAAATAGCGGCTATTTCTGTTTCTGGGTGCAGCAATAACGGTAACAGTTCGGCCAAAAGCGAGGGCGGCTCGGTGCGACGGAGTTTACTGGGCGAAAAGAGGGAAAGTCGTGATTTCGACGGACACACTTCCAGCCGAACCGGGAGTAACCACAGCTACACCAGCCCCGTTGCAAGCTCCAGCAGTAAAAATCACAATCCGAGCCTTACCCTAGATCACCTCACTACGAGGAGCACTTCCCGCGGGGAGCAACGGCCTCCGCTCGCTGCTGCGGAGAGTGAGTACAAAACGCTAAAAATCAGCGAGCTGGGCTCCCAGCTGAGCGACGAGGAGGTCGAAGACGGGCTATTTCACGAATTTAAGAAATTCGGCGATGTGAGCGTGAAAATAAGCCGGATTAGCGACGAGAGGGTGGCTTTCGTGAACTTTCGGAGGCCCGAAGATGCCAAGGCCGCGAAGCATGCCCGCGGGAGGCTAGTTCTTTATGACCGCCCTTTAAAAATTGAAGCTGTGTACATTAATAGGAGAAGAAGTCGTTCTCCTTTGGAGAAGGACCCTTACGTTGCAGTGCCAGGGCATAGACATTTGCACACACAGAGACCATTGTCACCCACTGCTCTTGGGTACAGAGACTACAGACTACAGCAGCTAGCACTGGGCCGTCTTCCACCTCCACCTCCTCCACCCTTGCCCAGAGATTTAGAGAGGGAACGGGAATATGCCTTCTATGAGGCTAGGGCTCGTCCAGCCTATATTGCTGAAAGAGCTGCTTTCCGTGAAGAGGAATTTATTGCCCCGGAGGATGACCAAAGAGCCAATAGAACTCTCTTTTTGGGTAACCTTGATATCAATGTCACTGAAAGTGACCTTAGGAGAGCCTTTGACCGTTTCGGTGTTATAACTGAGGTTGACATAAAAAGGCCCAGCCGTGGACAAAGTAGTACTTATGGCTTTCTAAAATTTGAGAACTTGGATATGGCACATCGTGCCAAGATAAACATGTCTGGCAAAGTGGTAGGCCGCAACCCTATTAAGATTGGTTATGGCAAAGCCACACCCACCACTCGCCTTTGGGTTGGGGGCCTTGGGCCTTGGGTTCCACTGGCAGCCCTGGCTAGAGAATTTGACCGTTTTGGTACTATTAGGACTATTGATTACAGAAAGGGGGACACATGGGCCTACATTCAGTATGAGAGCTTGGATGCTGCACAGGCAGCCTGCACCCATATGCGGGGCTTTCCCCTTGGAGGTCCTGAAAGACGACTCCGGGTGGACTTTGCTGACACTGAGCATCGTTACCAACAACAATTTCTGCAGCCCCTGCCCCTCCCGCACTTTGACCTTGTGGCAGAGTCCTTTGTCCACAGGGGTGCCTCAGAGGCCTTACGAGTCAGAGAGCGCACTCCGCCACCTTTGCACTTCAGAGAGAGGGAACTCTATCCAAGTGTTGATTGGACATCGCCCCCAGTACGTGAGCGAGTTCGAGCAGCAGCATTTGAGCCTCTTGAACATTTAGAGCGGGAGCGGCGACCACGGGAGTCTTGGTCACTGGAGCGGGAGCTGCAAGGCCGAGATGCATCTCGCAAGCGACGTCTGTTGGAAGATAATCGGCATCTGGAGCCGTCTCCAGACAGCAGTGAAAGGATGGGACGCCGACGTCACTGCCCCTCCTTGGAGCGTAGTCCTGGTGGCAGCAGCAGGGATGGGGGCCGCCTGAGTGACTCAGAGCGACCCTTGCGCTCTGACAGAACTTCTCCAGCTCGCGAGCGTCATGACAGTCTGGACCGTGTCCCTGGGGAGAAAAGGCAGAAGAACCTTTCACTGCCAGAGATGGCAAGCTCTTCTGGCGGTGGCTCTACTGCTATTGTTGAGCGTAAGAGGAAAGTTGGTGAGACTGGCAAAAATGTGACTAAGAAGGAACGCCTTGACCTCCTTGGAGCTTCCTCCAAGAGTAACCAGGCAGCAAAGCAGGACAGTAGTGGGCAAAAGTTGACTTTGGCCTGGCAGGGCATGCTCCTGCTGAAGAACAGTAACTTTCCCTCCAGCATGCATCTTCTGGAGGGGGACCTCAGTGTAGCTACCAGTCTCCTCCTTGACAACACTACTGGGGAGCAGGTAGCCCAGCTGAAAATTACCCAACGCCTTCGTTTAGATCAGCCCAAGCTGGATGAGGTGACACGACGAATCAAGGTGGCTGGTCCTGGTGGTTACTCTGTACTTTTGGCTGTCCCAGGAAACACAGATGACAGCTCATCACAGGACCAGGCAGCCTCCACCCAGAGGCCTCTGCGTAACCTGGTCTCTTACCTCAAGCAGAAACAGGCAGCTGGAGTCATCAGCCTGCCGGTGGGTGGCAGCCGTGATAAGGACAACGCGGGAGTACTTCATGCTTTTCCTCCGTGTGATTTCTCACAGCAGTTCTTGGATTCCTCAGCTAAAGCTCTTACTAAAACAGAGGAGGACTACCTGGTGATGATCATTGTCCGAGGGGCATCATGATACCTCAAAAAATGCACAAAAAATATATCTAATATGGAAATATGTCCTGTACCAGTAACACTTGCATGTCCTCTGCTGTTTTATGGGATATCTTTACATCTGGTGGGGTTTTCCGTCAGTTTGTTTTAGCTAAATCTTTCTGAGAACGTAGGTGACACACATACATGAATCTGAATAGGATGAGGTTGTTTAGAGTACATTTGTAAGTTAGTCATTGGTTGTAATTATTGATTTTTATAGGAAATAAAATTTGAACCGATTTGCGTAAAATACCACATTTTAGTTCCACAAAAAAGTTCCAAAAAGCCTGTAGGATATTTGCTCATTTGTACATTAATCCATTTAATAGAATATATTTTCTTTTAATTTTTTATGATGAGGTTCCCAGTCCCCACCAAAATGATCCCTGTTGCATGTGTATACCCAGTAGCAGCCTGCTCTATTTCAGATCTTTTTAGCCAACAGTAGCTGTTAAGGAAATTGCATCTAAGGATTTCTTTTAATAGCTGCATATACATTGAGCCCATTGTATGAATGACTTACTGTCTGGTGTTTGATTATTTTTCAGTTTCAATTCAGTGTTTAAAAAAACAGATTTTAATATTCCAATCTTAAATTGTGTTGAAGGGTGTGAAAAGCCATGAAGCGTAGGTACCTCCCCTGAGAGTGTGCTGTGCTTTTTTGTGTTTTATCAATGTTTTTAGTCTAATTAGCAGTCTGCTGCCCTTACACCTAAGGGCCAGATCGCTTTAGTCAAGTGATTGCCTTTATGATAACATCTTCTGTATTAAGACAAATAGCACTAAAATGACATCAACATCAATATGAAAAAGCCAGCAACTCTAGCATGTGGTTATATGGATGGATGAATATGAAAAATTCTTAATCCTAGGTATTCACATAGATTTCAACGAAACTGATAAACTTCACTTCTTTTCTTCCTCATTCTGTCATTTGTTTTGGGCTTGGCACCAGTAACATATAAGTAGCGGTTATAGGTATTGAGTGTTGAGACATGAGCATTGGAATTTTTAAGACCATGTTCTCATGTTTCAAGCCTATTTTATTTTTCCCAAAACAGTGTTTTTAAATATTGTCTGTAATTTGCGTCTGTGTATATGTATATTTTTTTCATGTACAACAGAGAGAAAAGTTAAAGACTCAGATAGGAATACTTAGTTATTTTCTGTGTAAGGATGACAAAATAGTATCTGCCATAAATCATGTGCCCTTTAACTATAAACTGACCTAACTAGCTTTTTAAATCCAGGTTTTGTTTGCATACTAATTCTCTACAGAATTTATGAGGTCAACAGTATAAAACAATAGTTTGGACTGTTCATTTAAATGAATGTCATGATGAAAACTCTGGGAAAACTCAGGGTCTTTATGAAGTCTACATAACTAGATATTTACAAAATGTTGGTAATGTGTATTAACAGTATGTTTATTTTAAAAATTAGATAATGGTATAATTTATTAGTTTTTTTTTACAAGGAATATGGGAAAATGATTTTGAAAGTGAAAAAAAAATAGTTTTGTAGCCCAGTTGGATGAAATTGGCATTTATTTTTCTGAAAGTGTCATTCTCTCTTATTCATATCTCTCTTGATCCTGGTATCCTTAATATCACTTTATAGATTTACAGCATTTGGGTTTTAGATGTTGGCAGGTAGTTGGTCTATAACACTGGCTACTTTGTGATGATTATTCTAATCCTAATAATCTGCTTCCATTTAAATATGAAATGCTGGTATTTGCCTGTTCTGTATGATAGTTGACCATTGTGAATTTTAAATAGGGTAAACAACACAAAGACCTAGGGGTTTAAATTAATAGCTGTAATAAGAAATCTAACAAATTTATTTTGAATTTGTTTTTTCTGCAGATCTGTTATATTTTGAGATGTTTTATTTTCATTATGCAAATGCTTTGAAAACCAAGGATGATTATTCTGTTTGTCTTAGAACACAGATAATTTTTATTCATAAAGGTGAATTTCTAACAAAGAAATGAATAGGATATACTGCTTTTTATTGAGGATAGAATTGCAGTTACTGCAGCTTTGTTGCCCAGAATGACTAATAGGTATGGTTATTTCTAAAAATTCTAATTTAAATGATGTCCTTCATGTTATTTCCTAATGATGGTCCTGGTTTTAGTTTAGTTTTTAATTTTTTTCCCCTGAACTGCTGTAAAAGTGTAGACCTCTAAGTGGTCGAGTGATAAGTTTCAGGATGTCCTGATGCTTGCTTCCTCATTTAATGTAATTTTCTTGTTGGTGCCATTGCCCATGTTTCATTCTGGATATGGTCATCTTTATGTAGGTTTCTATCAAACAGAAATTATGTTTGTGTAAAAGGGAAAACATCTACTCATCAGACATATTTTGTTCTGCAAGAAGGAAACGCTAGACTGGATGCCGTGCCACCTCGCGAATGGACCTCCGTGTCTGGAGACACAAACGCTCGTGTAAAAATCACGCAAGAGCCTTTCACATGTGGAGGGGCCATCAGATTTCCATTTGATGTTGTGCGTTTTACTCAAAGGGCAGCTTAAAAGTTCTGTAACTGCATTTGTGATGCCAGTTCTCGTGTTAAGTGGACACGTAAAAATTTTTTGCTTTGTGCTGTGTACACCTGATGTCTGGGGAGAAAGGAAACCATCTGCACTCACAGCTGAGAAGTAACATACACACAGAAAAAAAGTGCATTGGCACTCATTTTGTCTCAGTATAAATAAATTTTCTTTAAGGGAAAAATGTTTCTGCCTTGGAAATGAGTTGAAGACAACTTATGACCCTTTTTGTTGTGTTCGGAAGGAGTTGTTTCTGCACTTTAAATGGCACGTTTTATTCAAGAAAAAGAAAAAAAAATACTTCTGCAGTCCAACATGCAGAGGAGAGAGAAAAGGGAAAAGTCGTCATTTATCTCTGTGTTGCTCATCCATGTCTGCCCCTTTCCTTTTTTCCCAAAGGAGTTCCTGATTGGCTCACTATAAATTGTGATCTCGCTCAGCTTTTCTCACTGCTGTACCTCTCCATGGAAGGGGAGGGGCTGGGTAACTGGTGCTTGCACTGTGTGCCTTTTGGCAGGAAATATCCTGTTTTGCCATGAGTGGCTGCAGGAAGTTTGTTCATGCAAATCAGGAGTATGAGGTGGAGACAGCCCTCAGTGTTTCTGCTGGTGCCTCTGCCTGGGCAATTCATCTATATGATTTGCCTCAGGTTTGTCAACCACGTTCAAGGTTTGGGCCTGATGTGTCCTTGAATTCTTTACACAAGCAAGTGAGGGATCTGTCATCTGTACATGCAAAGTGTCTTGTGGGGAACCATCCCAGCACCGGTCAGTGTTAATGGAGAGTTTCTCTCCCACAAACAACAAAGTGATGTGGATTTGAACACTTAAGTCTGATTCAGAGGAGCAGTTGTTCCTTTTCAAGTTTATTTTCTCCAGTTATTTGATTCAATTTTCCCCATGCTGTTGGAAGGAAGAGGATTTTCCCAATATCAGGGCTAGGAGTTTGTTTTCCCTTTCCTGTTTCCATTGTTTGAGTACAAGGGACCTGGAAGAGCTCTAAGTGGAGTTTTGGGAAGTGCGTGTATTCAACCTTTGCTGTTTCTATAGCAGCTCCAATATGTGGGGCTTCCATCATTCCATCATCCTGTTCACAAGTGTCTGTCTCTTGAAACGAGGATATCGACCACAGCAACAAACTTAAAAGGATTATTTTTATTCCATAGTTGCACTCTTTTACTAAACAGGGATACATATTATTCTTATTTTGCAATCTGCACAAATTGTGATCCAACCAGGAAGACCACTTGAGTTTTCATCACCAGTGCTTGAGGATGCCCTCGCCATACCTTCCAGGTTAGATAGCATTCTGCTCTGAGCCTGCTGGAGCTGCTGGTCCCTTAGGAACCTGCTTTCTGCCATTCTCTCTGCATGCCTGTAGCTGGAACTCCATCCCCTCCACCAAGGTTGGGATTTGGTAAGTTGTGTGCTTTTGTTGGTGCAATGAAAGGAATGGGTAAGTACTGATGACCATTTTGTTTGTCACTTTGGAAAGAGCACACATTTTGTTACTGGTAAATAAAATATTACAGTCATTTAGCACTATTTTGCATGTTATCGATTTCAAAATAACTTATTTTTTTTAATCTGGTAGGTTTTATCTTTCAGTATTAGCTTCTTGAATAGTTGTGACAATTTATCTGTTCATACCAGGAACAGAAAGCTAACTATCCTGGGAGCAGATATCATGGAGATCTTTTAGAATAAGACCCTACAAAAAATGCAGTGTCTAGGAATCTTTATAGAATTCTGTGTGATTTATTTTACTAATTGCCTTTAATTTGGTGTAATACAGGAAATCATTCGTACAACCCCCCCCCAGCATAAAATATCAATATTTTGTTGGTAATTTAAGTTAATTTAAGTCACCCAATAGAACTCTGACTTTGGTCATGCAGTGCTGTTAGTCTGCCCTGTGTGGATTTTGCATTGGGTTGTCAGCAGCTTCTTCACGACACTGAAAATGTTACTGGAGGAGCACATGCCATCCTGCAAAACATGGATAAATTCATATGGTAGTAGGTAGGTAAGGGCCAGAGAATTGGACACAGGCATGTACAAGTCAAATCCAAGAGCTAAGCAGTTTTTTTTTTCTTCAAATGTGACCTTTTATTAATAATAGTAGTTTTTGTAGACGTTTCACTGTAACTTCTAGAGGAAAAAGAATGAAAATGGATTTGAAAGTACCCTGTACTTTATGTACTCTATTTAAGAGATCAGGTCTGGACTAAAACATCTACAGCCGAGCTCCAGCATGTGACTCCCATCCTGCGTCCATCTACCACACTGGCTGGTAACAGTACTGTTAATGCTGTGGCCATTTGAAGATGCTATAACCTTTCTGTAAGCCCATTGCATGATCCTAGTAAGGGGATTATGTCACCAAGGTGATGTGGCTAAAATGTGTGCAAAACAATAGGTTTGGAGGGACGTCCCCAGTACACGCAGACAATATTGTATCAGTCCATGCCTCTCCACTTCAACCTTGGTTTTGTTATATGAACAGCTGTCAGTTCAGTGTTAGACATTTGACCTTAGAAAGGTGGCCTGAAGCTGTAATATAAGATGCAGTGCTTTGTGGCAACGTGCTTGGAATAATAGGTTATACCAATTGAAATCTGATTAATTGAATGATTAAAGATTCTGCCCAGTTGTCTGTATTGCATGATAAGCTGTCAGAGGTATAATTGCTCATTCCATAGACCCAGGCTGTTGTGACCATGTTCGTTGACACAGTTTTTACATTCTCCCAGCTAGAAAGGTAAGAAAAGACTTTCTTTGTCTCTTTATTAACCATAATGGTATTACAAGGCTGCTCTGGTTACATATATGGCTAGAGTATAGCAAGATTTTCAGCACCGCACTGTACTTTTCCTACAGACAAATAGTAAAACTTTGTGACCGCTAGAAAAGAGAAAATGAAGCTGCCTGTAAATAATTTCACGGATGTGCAAAAATACATTGCTAAGTATATGCACAAGGCAGTAACAGTTTAAAATGTATTCAAAACCATATGCTTGAACCACAGGAAAATTAGAAAAAATGACATATTGTTTTGGCAGTAAAGCAGCCTTTCACTGGGTCATGGTCATGTTCACAGATGTCTGTTTCTCTACCCCCTTATGTTCTAGGTTATGTGTTTCCCAGTACTGCAATATCATGGGCTCACCTACAGTTCTGGGTAAAGTGCTTATAAATAATGGGCTAATAATCTGCTAACTCAGACTGTAATCCTTGTTCAAGTCTGTTTTCACATATTTTGTAAGCTTAAAAAACTTTTATACTACAGAAATCTAAAATCTTGAGTCATATAACAAGGGTAGTGATGATAAACCTGCAGTATTTTAAATTGTTTTTTTCTGTGAAACATTCTCTCTCCCAGGTATTGATTTTAATTTTCTGAGGTAAGGCATAGTATCTTTATCATCAAAACATGAAACTGCATTTAGGTGAGTACAAATCCATTCCTTTTTATCCAGCATATATCTTAGTAGTTTGGTACTTTAATTTTGAAGTGTGTGCATTGACATTTGTAAATAAAAGTGTTTTTCTGGAAGGGTGTAAGTTTGGTTATTTTAATTAGAATCATATGTAGATTATTCTACTTCATGTGAACAAGTTGTGTGTATATGTGTGTATATATGTTAAAAATGATTGCTAGTGATTGTAGTAGACTGTCAGTGAACAATGAAAGCACCTGTTTTCATACAGCCCTTTATATGCCCTAATTTCAGACATCCTGTATTAACTGAATAAGAATTCCATTAATTGCAAAATGAATTGCATGTAAAACTTAAAACGAAAAAAAATATTAAATATTAAAATGTGTTGCTCAAGCTGAAATACAGATAAGATTACTTCTTTCTGCTTTTTACTGGAATACTCACTGTGCTCAATGTCCAAAGCAGGACCTTAGCAATTCGGTCCATAACAGGACACACGCATGAAAAAAATTATCATTTAGAGATGCTGTTTTGCGTAACCACATGCTTTTGGACTCTTCGGGTAAGTGGAAAAAATTCAAACTCCATTCAAACAGAATTAGGGTGAGAATCAAACTCAAAAACCCTACAGTGTTAAACACACATGCACTTTGTTCTCTTGGGGACTGATTCAATTATTCTTAAATGTGTCTTAATAAAATGAGACAAAAACTGCAAATAATTGTGCAAGTACCATAAGTACCATATTCGCTAATCATTGAGTGTTTCTCATTTTAACCTGAAGGACAGGGAGTTAATCATAAACTAGACTTGATTATCACTCATGGAGTTTGTTCATCGTGTATCTGTCTGTCCATTGAATAGGTCCTTCACTGACCATTTTCCAATCACCTTTATGATTGAGCCTCCCTCTTTGACTATGGCAGAGAAGATTATTACGATACGTCACCTAAATGATATAAACTCCTGATGATTTATTAATGCAGTGAGTAACGTGAAATTCTTGTCTAGTTCAGATGTCAACAAAGTCATCTATGACTTTAATACAGTAGTCAGATTTTAGACAAAACAGCGCCTTTGAAAAATAATGTGATTAAAAACACTCCCCATGGTTTAATGATCACACACGCTTCTACAAACAGGAGCGCCGCAGATTGGAACGCAAATGGAAATCCACGGATTTAGAAGTGTTCAAGTTAGCATGGTCCGACAGCCTGCAACAATACAAGCAAGCCCTTTACAGGGCACGTTCAGCCTATTACTCCAACCTTATTGATCGCAATAGAAATAACCCTCGCTACCTTTTTAAAGCAATAGCTCATCTAACAAGGCTGAACCTCTGCACCAAGTGACTTCAGTAGTGAACATTTTTTGAACTACTTTAATGATAAAATTACAAACATTAGGCTTCAAGCATGTTCAAATGGCCCAGAATTAGCTCCAGTGCAAGTGGAATGTGAATACACCCTTAATGGTTTTGAATTAATTGATGAGCAAGAGTAAAGAACTATTATAAACAAGACCAAACCGACCTTGTCCACTGGACCCAATCCCCACTAAGTTTCTTAAAGAATCACTGGGAGTTCTGGTAAGACGTATAACTGCCATAATGAATGCATTCCTGTCTGCAGGTGATGTGCCTGACCAATTTAAAGTAGCAGTTATCAGAACACTACTGCAAAAATCAAGTTTGGATCCATAGTAATTACAGCTCAGTAATTACAGACCGGTCTCTAATGTACTTTTTTTGTCAAAAGTTCTGGAGAAGACAGTGGCTGCTCAACTTCAGTCATACCTGAGGACACACAGCATACTGGATAGTTTCTAGTCGGTCTTCCGTTCAGGACACAGCACTGAAACTGCCTTAAATAAAGTTGTAAATGACATAACAATGGCAACTGATGCTGGCAGCGCAACTGTGCTAATGCTTCTAGACTTTAGTGCAGCCTTTGATACGGTCGACCATTTCACCCTATTACAAACACTCAAATCTGAGGTTGGATTGTGTGGAATGGTGTTGAAGTGGTTTAAATCGTATTTGACTAATCGTTATCAATATG
>JAAGVU020000067.1:921773-932256 GCA_011763525.2 Mormyrus iriodes | reverse complement strand
AGCTTATCAATTTTGTGCATATGTTGCACGCTGCCTTATCGTTTCCTTTTTTAGTGTACTGCAGCCACACTTTTTACCGTTTGCGATCCATGTCGAACACTGCTGTCACTCTTCTTCTCTGGCAGTAACGTTTAGTGGTGGCATTAGGCACGCGCTATTTTTTTAATTTTTTTTTTTAAACAATTTGCAATTTTACATTAAATAAATAACTGAAGAAAGTAACATCACGGAAAATAAATGTGTATTTGGGCTTAACTTTTTTTTTTAAACAAACCCAGTGAATCTGAACTAAAACAGGTCCTGGCAGATAACTACACACGTCCTAGCAGATGCGGTGTTTAAGAACCGATTTACAGGTCCAAAATTTAAAAAAAACCGAGTGGGTATCCGGTACCGGGTATTTTCGAATTGGTTGGAACTTAATTTCGGTTCCCATCCCTAGTCATCAGCAGTACAAACCTCGTCAGCAAACAGACACGAACTGTGAGTCAATGGAAAAGCAGGCTGGGGGACCCAGTCAGGTAGGTGCCACAGGGCATCTAATTCTCTGTAGGAGCATGCAATGTTCTGCTGCTGCTGCTCATAGGTGAGACAAACCTACTGTCCCTCCAACGTACTGATTAATGTGAGGATGTGGCCCAGTGGCAAAATATTCACATCTTTCGATGCTGTCCGGGGTTCTGGCACCACTCTTGGGAATTTACGAGCTTAGGAAACTGACAGGCCAGAGTTCATTATAGAGTCTCCCCTTTCAAGACCAACAACAAAGCAAAGCAGTGCCGATTTACACAACAAAAAAACTGCCATGTGGATGAGAAGAAAAGTACTGGAAAAACACAGGCTTCCTTGCTGCCTCTCGGCATCAGCAGTTTGGATATGATTTGGGGCTTACTGCCACAATAAACAATGCGGTAAGTTTTTATTTTAGAACAATGCTTGCCAATCACAATAAGAATTGCTACTTGTCCTCAAAAACAAAAGGTAATAACAAGCGGAGAAGCAATGTAATGACAGTTCTAAGACAGTTAAAAATGTAAGTGATGTTGTGAGTAGAGCTGGACGAGGAACATAGCAGTGAACATAGAAAGTGATACTGTCAGAACCAGGAAATTTTAAACTATTTTTAAAACAGTACTTTTTCTTTTACTTAAGTATTATTTATTTCAGGAATTGTACTTTGCTACTTTCTCATCTGTGTCATTAGTGTTAAAAAAAAGGGAGATGCTATTTGCACTCAGGTGTCAGTAGCCAACAGTACTATATTATTATCAGCATTATTATTGTTATTAATATTATTATTAGTAATTGTTTTTATTATTATGGATTTTATATTTGTATCCCACTTTGGCATCTTCAGCCATTAAAGTAACATGCAACCATGCATGTAACAAAGCGTTTACATTTTCTGTCAAGCCAGGGGGCAGGGACCTAGGAAGCCAGGTGTAAATAGTCAAACAGATGCACAGATGCTATTTACACCTGGACACAAACAGGCACTCTGGAAAAAAAAAATCGGAAAGAGGTCAAAGGGTCACATTACAAAGTGTGAATGAGGATGTGGACAGAAGCCACCACCCACCCGTCACAGTAACTTGCATTCAGCTGGCAAGCAGGACCACGGCAGGTGCATTTACTAGACCTACAGAGGTAGACTTATGCTGCCTTCACGTATTAATCGAAAGGTGTAAGTGTCAGACAAGTTACCACTTGTGAAGTCAGAATTCCAAGTATATCATTTGCAAGTGCTTTCTTGTCAGAGCAAAATTTAAAAACGGCAGAAGCAAATTTTTTTCTCACTTTTTTCTTGGGAAAATCCTATTTTGATTCCATGATGCACATGTTGCACAAAGAAAATTATGTACATGAGGAACACCTAACTGTAGCTGTGTTGCTAAAAATAAACAAGTACCATCCACAACTGAAAATTTCCCCTTCTCTGCCATACTGAAAGGTTAAAGGTCATCCCAACTCGGGAACTCGCATATCAAAATTATTTCCGCTTTTCCCACTTAAAAGTACGAGTTGAACGGGCGTTCGTGTGCAACTTCCAAGTCACCAACTCGTATTTACCATAATTCCCTGTGGTAAACAAGACTAAAAAGCTACCTTCCATGACAAAGAAGGTTAGTCACTGTCAGATACCGTTCTGATATCACTGATTATATCGATAATATCGTCATATGACACAATAATAAGCCTAGTGTTAGCCCAGCATCGTGACTGGCACTGCAGTGGCCTCCAACTGTGACCCAGTCACCTACAAGCAGCCTATTTTGTGAATAAAAAGAAAGTATCCACTTATCCTCTTGCAACTCAGTTTTCTTTAATGTGATTCTATATTCAAACCTGTCTTGAGTGAATTTGAAAGGATAACTTTTTGTAAAATCAATAGATTTGAATGTGTAGTATTTTTTACTTTTGATACTTAAGTTCTTTTAAAACCAGGTACTTTTTATTTTTACTTCAGTAGTATTTCACTGGATGGCTTTTATTTTTACTTGAGTGACACTTTGGTCTGGTATCTGTACTTTTACTTAAATGTGATATTTGAGTATGTTTTCCAGCACTGGTCATAAATAATAAGTCATAATAAGAAATAGTTTCAACAATTCCACTAACTAATGTTTAAGTAAGTGGTTAGACTGCAAGCGCTGATACAGAGGTAACCAACACTTTGCTAGGCAATTAGCAATAAATGACATATACTGTGGTACAAGTGTTTAACGTGAAAAGACTAGACTGTTCAAAGTAACACAAAAGGACTGTGTATGTCAAAGGAGAAGAAGACTATGCCTGGTGTTAAGGATGCAAGCAGACTGAATTTAAATAATTCACCATTCTGAAATTAGCAGAACCTCTAAGAACTTCAACAATGCTACCCTAGTCAACTATTACCGTTTAATTTGAAAAACTTGCAAACTGGTACTAAATGATGATTGGCTCAGATACCGCTTCATACTGACAGGGAAAAACCTTTTCCTTTGGTGGTTCCCATGTAAGAATTTGTGAATGAACGCAATATCCAGTCTGCAACCCATAGATCAGAAGTTCCAGCCATCCATTTTCTCTGACCACTTGTCCCACTCCCTATCCCAGAGGCTACAGGCACCAGGCAGAGAACAACCCGGGATGGGGCACCAATACACACACTATACACACCTATGGGAAATTTGGTTAGTCAAATTATTCTACACAGGTTTTTGGACTGTGGGGGGGAAACCGGAGTACCCGGAGGAAACCCCACGATGACACAGGTAAAACGTACAAACACCACTCACATGGAGCTTCATACCGTGATCCCAGAGGTATGAGGCAACAGTGCTACCCACCACACCACTGTGCCGCCCAGGGGTGCATTTCCTGTACGATGACAGAGGTTAGCATTGAACAAACATGGTATGATGGATTGTTAAACCAACTATTATGTAAAGTATGACTGATTCCCAAAACTGTCATACTGTGTTAGTACCACAGTAGTTTGAACCATATTGGTTTGGACCACCGTAGTTCGAATTACAGTGGTACCAGAGACGTTTGGTTTGACTTTCTCGGCGGGAAGCATGCAAAAACTCACAAACTTTGGATTATTATTCCTAAGCATGACAGTTCTGAGGATATTATTAATTTATTATTTTAGTCATATAACATCAATAATACAAAAAAAATCAAAAATAGCAGTAGCATCATAATAAAATGATACGCTTCTTGTAGGGGGAAAATATAGTACTAATATTAAATATTCATATTATTCTATAACATAATATAGTTATCACAATGCATTTAGTGAAATATTAGTGAAAATTTGTGAAATTATGATTATTTTATTTTATTTTAAACCACACTATAAGCACTTATAAATTCCTGATCCATCAAGTTCATACAGCATATTAGTGACTCAGTGGGATTGGTGGGTGTGTATAACATACCACCTTGGTATACGATATTTCTAGGTTTTGCCGTGGATTTATATCCAAGCAGTAATGCATTTTTTTTCCTCAGTGTTTTTCATGTAGCAATGAAAGCTCTCCCTGTTCTGTGTAACGATGGTCCGGACTATGTAAGTTACCATTGTCGCTACCGCCATAGTTCGAACTATGGTTTCGGGAAACTCTTGCATTGCAACTGCATAGTTCCAGCCATGTAAGTTGCTAACATAGTTACAATGGGGAAACACATCCCAGATCAGAAGATCATTACTTTAAAGTATATTATGACTGCAATTACTTAAATACATCTGTCACATCACCACAACAGTGTATTGTTCAGGCTAACACAACCTTTTGCATTTTTCATAGCTTCCTTGGAAAATAAAAGATAAATAAAACAAATTATTGTAATTTGATATACTTCACAAATTGAACAATATAAAAAAAAACATTCACTGAGTGGGACTGCACTGTGCTGGCCAGTGTTAGCATAACCGAGAACCAAGGTAGCCTGTTTTCTTCCTCTCTAGTCAAAAAGGCACAGAAGTTAAAGAGAACAATCCTGCTACATGTCTACTGATGCACGGTCAAGATTATGCTGACACGCAGCATAACAGCATGCTAGACCAGTTGCTGTTCCGTGCCTCAGAAAGCCCTGCAGCATGTCCTTTAATCAGCCAAAGAAGTGACTAGCTTGCACTTGCCAGACAAGCCCAGCCATGGTCGTTATAATGTTCTCTGGTAAAGGATATAGGAGCATAAATGTGCCCTTTGCCTGACTAAGGAACGGCTTCTTCCACAGAGTTGCCGCCAAACTGAACTCTACCTGCTGTTGCTGGCTTCCCCCCACTGATTCCCCCTCCCAGAACAGTTCATCCCCCCCCAAATAATTTCCACAGCTGCACAACACTGTACTCATAGGTGGATTACAGCTTGGAGGGCCTTCGGGAGGGGTCTGAGCGACATCCCCCACCTTGTGAAGGCAGTCCTGACCTTTTTTAGATGATGTCATTCCATAGCGATGGTAGTGCTAGCTATTTAATAAGGTCCAGGACTATCTTAGATACTACACCGGTTTTGGCCAACTGTGGTTATCGGGGACCCAAGGACCCTTCAGTTATCTTGGGAGGGCCTCAAGGGCCCATGATATCTTAATCCACCCTGACTGTACTATAAAGTTATAAGCAATCACGGAGCAAATGTTTATGTGCATAGTCTTGTATCTGCTCAATAGCTGTACCTGATTGTACTTTCTTGTCTATTAACATGTCCAGTACATTTTGGTCCAGTAATTTTTGTTATGTACCTTGTCTCGAACAATTTGGTGTGTCTGGCATTTTGAGCTCAGTTAGTAATTGATTGTCTAATACTAGGACATTTTTTCCAGTACTTTAATTACACTCTTATACATTGCATCATGTCAATTGTTTAAAGTGCTATATTCAAACTCCTACCTTTCTTGAACCTCAAATGTATACACTGTATTATGTGTAATTACTACATATTGCATAAAATGAAATCATGACAAAGCGAATGTATGGTCCTCTCCCAGCCATATTTTTAAGGCAGAGGCAAAATCTTATCAAAAGGGAAACAGCCGCAATAATGCAATACACAAAGCAGGATATGACAAAATGTAACCATGGTTTATAAAAAATCTTGGTAAAGTAAACGTTCATAGCACACAATTTTAATAAAGATGTTCAAAAAGCAGACACTTTAGTTACATCATTATATTCTCAGAAAGGCAGCCTACACAAGTTGAGCTGAGGCAATAATGAGTTGAAGTAGTAATACAAAGAACAATGTAAGAAAATCAGGTACTTACCAGAAAACAATGCAACACCACCACCCAGCCCCAACCTCCATCTGGAGGATCAGCAAAGCAAAGGTCCTTCTGCTCCTTCCTCTTCCTGTTGATGCTGGTCTGTTCAGATGAGCCCATCATCACTGCTTTAACTTCACTAAGAAACACAAAGCTTACATTTCAAATTACAGGTTAATGCAAGAGAAACTTGTTGAAATGAATACCTCCAACTCACTGTGAAATATACATTTACAGTGTATTTAAATCAAGTCCCTCAAAGAACATCTACCGAAAGGTAGTTTTGGTCAAGATTTGGGCCTTTTAATAACCACTGTCCTTGAGTTTATTCTTTTTAAAAGTGATGCAATTACTTTCAATCAATCAAAAAACAAACAAATAAGATTTTTTAATCAACCAAACTGTGACAGAAGTCAATAATTTTAAGCATTACATTAGCCTAGGTCAGTGGTCATGAACTGGTGACCCCACACGCCCCGCTCAGCAATTTTTTTCAGAGGCAGTGGACCGTGGCTTTGTTGGCTTGCTGATGGAATTTGACCCTCATAGAAATATAATTGGGACCCCTGGCCTAGGTCATGTCACAGCCCCAGAGGTAAAATGTAATTTATTAACACCCATGAGTTACATATAAAAAGTATGTTTTGTCCTCAGAAAAAGGTCTTTACTTGGACTTAGACAGTTAACAATTAACACAAATATGTAAAAAAAATAATAAGGTCCATTTCACAGGCTGGTATCAGCTGCAATGGAATCATACTCCATAATACAGTCTCTCTGAAAAGCCCACAATTATTCAAACACCATGATAATCATTTGTCCCTTATTGTTCTTTGGTCTAGGCCATTGCACCAAGACAAATATCACTAGATGTTGTAAGTGTATCACTTTGTATGTGTCACATAAACCCCTTGAATCTTGAATTGTGCCAAGCATTCAATCATTTTCCTGATTTGGGAATTTAACAGATTTATCCCTTAGCATCATGGGATCAGTTCCCTTTTGGTGCCACACTAGCTATATGAGTACATGTGCTGTCATGCCTTCTCAAATTGCAGATCCCCCTCACATGTCATCACCAATGATTAATTTCATCTGAGGATCAACAGACCGTCCTGCTCCTCGATTACATGCAGCTATTCCTGATTACCAATGATTACTTAAACACTCCAAATACAAGTTTTATCATCTCTCTGAACCATTTTAACTTTATATGACTTGACTGAGCCAAGTTATGCATTTTAACATTTTGTCCTGCCACTGTCATTTTAATACCAAAACTATGGAAGAGCATTAGGGCTACATCAAAGGAAAAAATATATAAATCATTTTGAGATTAAAGTTTTGAGATTAAAGTTAAAATTAACTTTTTAGAAAGAACTTGTAACTTTTTAGATTAAACTTTAATCATAGTTTACAGATAGCATGGACAGTGTAGGTTTTAAGAAATACTTTGTCTCTTGGCCCAAAATCAAAACACCATCATATGAATTTGGACTTCTTAAAACGTATTTTCTATACCCGTTTGTCCTGTGCAGGGCTGCAAGGTTCCAGAGTCTATCCTGGAAGCTGTGGGTGCTAGGCAGGGAAAAACCCAGGATGGGGTGCCAATCCATGGTAGGGCACACGCACGCACGCACGCACGCACGCACGCACATTGGCATATGTTTTATAATTGAGACATTTTAGAGTTTCCCCAAGGCACTTTAATTATTGATTAACTAATTTACTAATTGATTAAAAGATAAAGCTAAAATAAAAGTTTTTCGGGCAGAATGGCTGAGAGTCTCTGATGAGAATTGTTCGATCCAGACCTATTAATACGTCATTATGTCACCCAACTGCACCCTGTTCCCTCAGTTAGTGTTAGCTGGGGTAATCAGTACTTCAGGAAACTAATGTCCCAAATGAGAAACACATACTTTACATAGTAATTTATTCATTTCATTGCCTATGCTCCTAAAAGTACCACAATCTCTTAGTAGCTACCGACCCAGTTTGACCTAATACTGTGAAATTAGGTTACAAATATTATAGCACTGACTCTGCTGCTATATCAGTGAGTAATACTGCTGGCATATAAGTAGAATATGACTCTGTTTAACATCCTATGCTGTTCTGCATCTTGTTATATGTGAAAATGTATGCAACAGGACAGAACAATTACAAAATAAGAATTCCAATTATACAACATGAAATTGTATGGAAATAACCCACAATTTTGGGCTGGGTGATATGAAAAAAATATTGTGATTTGTCATATCAGTCAATATCATTGATTATCACAATGTACATCAGGTCATCAAAGATGAAAAATTAAAAAGGACTAGCAGCTGAAATCTAATTTTAATAAATAAAACATTTAAAATTTCTTGTCGCAGGGAGTAACACTGGAAAACACAGACGGTATGGTTTGTTGCTGGGTTTTTTCTCTGCTGGTATAGTGTCACCCGTCCCATATTGAAACATAAAATGCTGGGTCCTGTTTTGAACCAATGTGGGAAGCGATTTGTCCTGTATTCTGCTATTTTTCTTCCTGCTCAACAAAGTTTATCGTCGGGGGCCTGAGCGGTTTGCACCCCATATTACTTCAGATTGGAAATGGAAACCCTTAACACTTGCATTCAGATGGTGAAATAATGTCTGCAGGGCTACAATATATGGCCAAAATTATGTGGATACCAGCTTGTCCAACACACCATTCCTAAACTAAGGGCATTAATCTGAATTTGTTCCATTTTTTTTAGATGTTGCAACATTAATGGCCATTCTGGTCGAGTATTGAAGAGTGTATCCTAATTAGCCAGTTCCTCTAATTAATTGTCCGCATACTTTTTGTAATATGGTATATATTGTCTGGGGCTTGATCTCCTGGCAGGGCATACAGATCTGTAGGGAGAAGCCAGAGAAAATGTGACCTGTCAGGATCAGTCCCTGCTATGTCTGTCATTTCCCTGTTTGGCCAGCAAGTGTTGCTGGTCATCCCATTCATTTCAATGCCTTTTTAGTTTCTAGGGTCTTCCTTTGCACCCTGGGCCACTGCATGGGTGAATGGGATTAGTATGTGGCTGTGAACAGTGCTTCCCCCACCATTGTGAGTTCAAGGCTAACCAAAGGCCAGCTTCAACTTTGTTAGACATTTCGAGTTTTGTTTTTATCCCTGCCCTGGTCATTATGTCGTTGTCTTACAGTATTGGTCTTTGTTTTTATATCCTTGTTGCTGGTTATTCCTGCCTGTGTCTGGGTTTGCAGTAATGTTTTGTTTCACTTGTATTTCTAGTGTTTCGGTCCTTAGTGCTTGTTAATTACCCTCACCTATTCCTTGTTGCCCCTAATCTCTAATGTTTGCATGTAATAAGTAATGACCCACATCTGTCCCTCATTTCACCCTTGTTATCTTTGTATTTAAGTGCCTGCCCTTACTCTATTCCTTGGTTGGTCATTGTGCTCCTGCGTGTTTTCTATATGTGCTGCATTGTGTTTGGTTCTGTGTATTCCTTGCCCGTGTTACCTGAACCTGTGCTTTTTCCCCCTTGTGTTTAGTCCTGCTTAGTTCCAGTTTTATCTCCTGGCTTTGTTTTGACCTCTCATGGTCCCTTTTGTTCTTGTTAGTTTGTCCGTTCTGTTATGTCACTTTGAGTAATTATATCACTGCAGCTGAAGGTATTAGAATCTTCACAGGCCTCTGCAGTGGAAAAACTGCAGAAGCAGGTGAAATCCACCCAGAGAAGTTGAAGGCACATCTTTCTGTGGAGGAAAAGTGGCTCATGTGCCTCTTCAGTTTTTCATGGAAGGCAGTACCTTTGGACTACCAAACAGAGGTGGTGGTCTGTAATTTTGAGCAAGACAGGACTGAGTATTCCAATTGTAGGGGGCTCACAATTCTCAGCCTCCCTGGAAAGTCTATGAAAGACTACTGAAGAGTACTGAAGAAAAGACTCCAATAACTGAACCTATGATTCAAGAAGAACGATGAGAATTCTGGCATAGTTGTGAAACCAGTCGGCTAGTTGTATGAGGTTTGTGGGGAAAATGCAATGATAGTCAAGATTTGCTTTGTAAATTTGGAGAAAGCATAATCACCACATAAACAACCAGATATTGTGGTAGGTTCTCTTGGAGTGTGAGATGCCCGTACTGTGTGCTAATCAATCCCTCCATTCATGAAACAAGAGCTACGTATGAATATTTAGCAGAAAATGTATTAGACATTCTCCGGTTTGAGATTTTTATGGATTGGATATCAAGGTACAGCCATAGCTGCAACAATGTCTGGTTTGTAGGGCTAGCGGTGACATCCCTGCGATTTGCAGATATGCTTCTAGTCTTATCCAGCCATGATTTCCAGCATGCAGTTGAACAAACGCTAAGTGGAAAGCAGCGAGGATGAGAATTAGAACCTCCAGATCCAATACTATGATGTAATACCCTGTTACTGTTTCTTTAGCCTGATTTCACAACACTCTCTCCTGTCACTGGTGCACAAAGTACAATTAATCAGAATTCAACAGGGTCGAATCCATTGGCAGTTGCTTTAAGACAACAGGTGAATCAGAGCTTCACCAAAGAAGAAAAAAACGTAACATTCGTATCACATAAAATATAATGTTAATGGCAATGTATAACCCATCCATCCATCCATCCATCCATTTTCCATAACCGCTTATTCCATATGGGTCGCGGGGGGTCCAGAGCCTATCCCGGAGGCTGCGGGCGCAAGGCAGGGAACAAC
>JAAGVU020000067.1:851573-865612 GCA_011763525.2 Mormyrus iriodes | reverse complement strand
TATGGAGTTGGCCCACCCTTTGCAGCTATAACAGCTTCAACTCTTCTGGTAAGGCTTTCCACAAGGTTTAGGAGTGTGTTTATGGGAATTTTTGATCATTCTTAAAGGAAGAGCCTTTGTGAGGTCAGGCACTGATGTTGGGTATGAAAGCCTGGCTCGCATTCTCCACTCTAATTCATCCCCAAGGTGTTCTATCAGGTTGCAGTCAGGGCTCAGTACAGGCCAGTCAAGTTCCTCCACACCAAACTCGCTCATCCATGTCTTTATAGACCTTGCTTTGTGCACCGGTGTGTAGTCATGTTGGAACAGGAAGGGGCTATCCCCAAACTGTTTCCACAAATTTGGGAGCATGAAATTATCCAAAATGGCTTTGTATGCTGAGGCATTAAGAGTTCCTTTTACTGGAACTATGGGGCCAAGCCCAACCCCTGGAAAACAACCCAACGCCATAATCCCCCCTCCACCAAACATTACACTTGGCACAATGCAGTCAGGCAAGTACCGTTCTCCTGGAAACCACCAAATCCAGACTCATCCATCAGATTGCCAGACAGCAACATGCAATTCGTCACTCTAGAGAACACATCTCCACTGCTCTACAGTCCAGTGGCAGTGTGCTTTACACCACTGCATCCATCACTTTGCCTTGCACTTGGTGCCTGGCTATGGAAACCCATTCCATGAAGCTCTTTACGCACTGTTCTTGAGCTAATCTGAAGGCCACATGAGGTTTGGAGGTCTGTAGATATTGACTCTGCAAAAAGTTGGTGACTTCTCCACACTGTGCACCTCAGCATGCGCTGTCCCCGCTCTGTGATGTTATGTGTTATGTACTGTGGAATATCTCGTAGCGAGGAAATTTCTCAATTGGACTTATTACACAGGTGGCATCCTATCACGGTACAATGCTTGAATTCACTGAGCTCCTGAGAGCGACCCATTCTTTTACAAATGTTTGTAGAAGCAGTCTGCATGGCTAGGTGCTTGATTTTATATACCTGTGGCCATGGCAGTGATTGGAACACCTGAATTCAATGATTTGGAGGGGTGTGATTTGGGGGTGGTTTTGGCAATACAGTGAATATATTCTTGATTTGCATGAGGTCACAGGAAACATTCTTCACTGTATTTAGCTGTTCACTTTGTAAAACTTGTTTAAAGGTTTTCTTTTCTGTCAGCAAGGTTCAGATGTGTGAATGGTGACAAATTAGAAATAATTATCACCAAGATCGTCTGCCCACTTGACAGATGGAACCCCTCCCCCCCTTCCGGAAAACTGTGGACATTTACCACGCATTCTCCATTGTTTACATGAGGACTGAGCGAACTTTGGTTCCTAACACTGTAAGATATGAAGAGGAAGCATGACATTCAGGTCTCATCTCATAAGCAAAAACAAGTAGACTGAGTGAGTTTTGGAAATTTGCTTTTCAATTTGAACTCTGGTGCCCACCCAAGATACACAAATGCTCGCCCCAGGATGGCATCCTGGTGACGCCAATGATTATCATTCATTACAATGTGATAATCTCTCCACCAATGGAAGTGTTTTTAGGTCATTTTTAATTATATTGGATCTGCCACTTCTTTCTATAAAAACAGCTCCCGAAATTAGTATTATAAGCCACATCCATAATGCTTAATAATAATCGATTATAACTGCAATTTAATAATCACAATCTTAAGACCATTAGGACCCAATCCTGAGTTATGGAAGTGGATATGGAAGCGAGTATGGATGATGGATGGATGATGGATGGATGATGGATGGATGGATGGGTAATCTCATAGACCAGAGAAAATGAGCGCATTACTCATATGCATAACCGTTAGGCCATTCCAAATGCACATTCTTTTTCTATAGCAAATGAAAAATGCAACAGCAAAAACTGCAATCAGAATTCATTTGTTCTTTTTCCTTTTCACTGGTTTCCTGTTATACTTCAGACAGACTTTAGAGCCTTACTGATTAGTCTAATCTGGCTAAGTTACCTGATGTGTTTGTGTATTACTATTAAATTATGTTAACCTGAGGGATATCTTCTTGCTCTCTTAATTTAAACCTACAGCAGGCTCCAGAATTATTAGCATCCCTAGCTGGAAATGAACTATGAATACTATTTAAAAAATAATAATAATAATAACATTATAGAGAGAAACTCACAATGGCAAGAAGTGGATTATATTATAGTTTATTAAAATTCTCATGGAACAAACCGAAATCATACATTTATTTAATAAATAAATAAACAAATTCACCAAAAATACGTTTTCAAAATTATTGGCATCCCTGGTTTAGTACTTGGTGCATCCACTGCTGGCAAAGATAACAGTATGGAGTCTTTTACTGTACTGATTGACAAGGTTAAGGCACACTAACAGAAAATGAAATGGGAAGCTCTGGTACAGAGGGAGGTCACATGCTGGGTGACCCAATCAGAAGCTGTCCTACAAGATACTCTGGGCGATGATGCAGACTGGTACAGAGTGAGGTCATATGCTGGGTGGCCCAGTCAGAAGTCATCCTCGCATAGCCCTTTCACACCAGGGCTGGTGCCTGTGCTGAGCCTAAATTCCAGCCTGGTCATTGCATTTCACACCAAAAATAACACCGGGCCAATATATTCAAGTATATTTTTATGGTCCCGAAAGGCTGCTGGCCCAGAGTTGGGAGCGTGTGATGTCAGGAGGCAGGGTTAAAGTTGTCAGAAGGAAAAGCAAAAGTTTATAAGCAATGTGGAGAAAGCAGGGGTAAACAGAATAAAAGAGCAAGTCGTGAACAAGAATAAAAGATGAAAAAGAATACAGGAAGAGCAAGCTAAATAAAAGCAGTGCTGACTGCCCTAAAAATAAATATCATGGACTCCGTGTTTGGAAACAGACCTGCTAACCAGGTGACTGGAGCATTGATCTCTGCGACCGCTTTGGAGGAATCGGGTAAGTTATTATTGTTTGTTTATTTGTAATGTTACTATGAACTTTAATTACGTTCGATGTATGTCAGATGCCTTCCGGAAATTCCTCAAACAAACACATGACTGTGTGGCCACATTCAGCTCCAACAGCATTGTATGCTTGCGACATGGTCATCATGGTCAGATCGTTAATAATGATGAAACGGCCTACCAGAAGGAGGTGGTGAACCTGCCAAGCTGGAGTCAGGAAAATAATCTCCTTCTGAATGTCAGCAAGACAGAGATTGATATGATTATGGACTACGGGCAGAAAGAGATAAGGCCCTGCCAGACCTGGAAGCATCACTAGCTGGTTTGGGAGCCACTCTATGCGGGACGACACAGCCTTTTGCAGAGTGGTGCGGCTGAACGTGAGCACCTGAACCTGCAGGCCACTCACAATAATCATAAAAGACTCCACCCACCCCAACAACAGCCTCCTCTTTCTGCTGCAGATGGGGAGGAGCTACTGCAGTCTAAAGGCCATGACTGAGAGACTGAGGAGAGGCTTATATCCTCAAGCCAATAGTATCCTGAACAAGGAAACTCCACAGCTACTTTATGTCACTTCCTGGACTTTGATCATACTGCCATTACATATCTACTGCTTTGTCAGTTTTGTGATAATTTTATCTTGTTTGTGTTTTTATTTAATTATATTGATATTTTATTCTTACTTATTCTTATCTTTGTACTATTTTGTTTCCCTTTGTAATGCATACTTCCTTCAAGCACAATCCAGAAAGCAGGTAGAAAAGCATTTTGTCACAGTAGTATGATGTATAACTGTATGTGACAACTTGAAACTGACCGTAATTGTAATTAAAAGATAAGTCACAGACTCTGGTTTGACTTTGACTTTGACTTTTTTTTTAAACAATAGTCTTTAGGGGAGGCATTAATTATGAAACCATTATTTGTAGGAGAATCATAATTAAATGAATAAATATTTTTGGTTGGTTCCAATGGAACATTGATAAACTACAATATAATGATCATAAAAATAATTAAAGCCTGTCTCAGTTATGTATAAAATACAGATTTTCAGTTCCATATAAAACCTTTTTTAATATTTTTATCATATTATTTTTATATAGAAGTATTCTACGGCAATTCTTCAAATGATCGGAATGAGTAAAGACCCCTGAATAAGGAAAATAACAGATGTTAAAAACAAAGTGATGATGCATAAGGATTTTGCAGCCACAGTGGACTGCAGCAGTAGTTCATAAGAAATGCCAAAGATCTAAGAGGTGGGGGTTAGTGTGAATTCAGTGGGGAGGAGTTGATAAAGAGAGAGCCAGCATGCCTCACTGACAGAGCAGAAGATATCTGACAAACAGAGAGAGCAGGAGAAGCGTGGGACAGCCAGCCTTCTTAAGCCAGCCCACAATGAGCATCAGCAAGGTCCTGCTGCTGTGTGTCAGCCTGGTCCTCTTCAGCTGCTCCAGGGCGGCTGTCATCACTGGGGTGAGTCTTACTGATACCAGAATAACAGTACTGAAGTGTGTGTGAATGCACAATTTTGTGCAAAAGCCTTAGGCAGTCAAAGTTTAAAACTATTTATCTGGGTAGTGTGGGTAAGTGTGTATTTTTTTCTGAAAAAAACACAATTTAATATAAGAATTCATGCAAATTAACAGTAACAGAATAAAAACTAAGAATAATTTCTTCTGTTCTCCAAAAAGTTACTTATATTTTGTTAGAAGGCTAGAAAAATACGCTGTGGTTCCCAAAGCTCTCCTCAGCCATTACATGCGTTTCTTAAATTTAACCACCAGCTTGCTTAATTAACTTAATTAGTTAAATAGCTCTACGAGATATTAGTTAGCCATCTGTGGTGTGCTAGGAGTCGAGACAGCATATACATGAGTACATCGGATGGTTTCTGCATATCCTGGGACGGCTTTAGGGAAGAATTTGAAATGGATAAGTTGACACACTTTGAAAAGCATAACATCATATATAGTGGTTTTACCCCAAGATGAAGATAATTTATGCATGATTTTTCTTGATTGCCTAAAACTTTTGCACAGTACTGTTTGTGTATATGTGTATATATATGTGTATATATATATACACACACACACACACACACACACACACACACACACACATATAAGTATAGACAAGGGATATATCCATATAAAGGAAGACACTGTATGCACCCTCACAAACAGCCCAATAGCTTTGTGAGAAAGTTTTAGCTGCTGATTTTGAATCAGAGGCCTGAAGAAGAATAGAATAGAGTCATTCCGTTATAGGAGATTAAGAGGCTTGGAAATAGAAATACATTTAACACATTCAAGCTCTATTATATATAATTCCTATTGTATGAAAAATATTCCACATTGTTCCTTTGTGTTTCTTAATTATCAATTCAGTTTCACATAACCAATAGCACATACCCATAATTTATTTGTTCATATTTTTTAAACTTTTTATATATTCATTTTCACATAACCATAATTCCACATCACCTCATATAACCATTGGCAGAGTGCTACATTCAGCAATTAAAGTGTTAATTCACCAGAGAAGGTTGTATTTGATAGGGTGGCTTTGTGGGCACACATCAACCTAGCTGCGGTGAAAACGATTAATTTGTTGACTGGGGTTCAGGGGGATTTATCCACCTCTCACGTTCTCTCTGCGGCATGTCGTCATTTTGTCTTTGGTATGGACACATGTCAACCCATGACATTTACATCTCATACCCATGAGTCACCAGCATGGGATGAAAAATGAGAGTCTTATGAGTAAACCATGACACTGGACAGCTGGGGGGGGGGGGTCAAATCCTGCTATCTGTATGCCTTTGAAGTTTGCATGTTTTCTCTGTGTCCACATGGGGTTCCTGTGTGTACTCCAGTGTGTGGTATCTTATCTGCAACTATTCTAGATCAGCAGGCAAGACAACAGTACAGCATTTTTGTGCTTTACATAACATTGCAGACTCATAACATTCATAACTATTGTATTGCTGAGACCCTCCCAACCCACCCTTTTTGCTCTGTGCTGCTCATGGAATGTAAGGAGCCCTGTTCTAAAGTTATATGCTTTTGTCTAGTGTGAAAGAATCTGACTATGATGCTGCCGAAAGTTTGCTTTAAAGGGATTTAAACTGAGACAGGAACCATTATTTGAACAAGACTCTTAATTTAAAAATAAACAGCAGTATAAAAAATAAAGTATATATTTGTGGCAACAGTTTGTGCTGTAGCAGTGATACAGCCGCTTGTCTGTCCTCTCTCCCTCTCCCGAGGCATGTGAGAGGGATATGCAGTGTGGCCCGGGCACGTGCTGCGCAGTCAGCCTGTGGCTGCGGGGACTGCGCATGTGCACACCCCGTGGGGTGCTGGGTGATGAATGCCACCCCTTCAGTCACAAGGTGGGGCTCCTGGCAGAGCAGAAGCCAGTATAAAATCACAACGAGCTGCTGCTTCCTTACTCTGAAGACCATCCTGAGTGACAGAATCAGTCTCCTTTCATATATTACAGAGCATACAGACAAGACGTTATTGGTGATGTTCAAGCATGCACTAGATTTTTAAATAACTTAATAGTTACAGGTTTCCTTCAATGTTACAGCGAACTGGATTGTGTGTGTTTTTTAATAAACTCTTCAATGTTAAACTTTGATTACGAATAATAAGGCAATAATGATAATACAAAAAGGTGGCAGACTTTTGATCAATTTTTCTTGTCTTATTTTTGTAGGTACCTTTCATTGGAAAAAGGCAACACCATACGTGTCCTTGTCAACCCCATTTGGTGTGTGGCAGATATACAGAAAGTAAATACAGATGTACCAACAATTTCAAAAATGGTGACTATTAATAGTGTTGAAAGCAAAAATTAAGCAATAAACCTAAGTACAAAATATACAACAATGTAGTTTCTTTGTCTCTCACTTACTGTGATGTTCTCCTTCAAATAAATCATTTGATATTTTCATATGAATTTTAAAAATAATTTTACAGTCATCTATACTAATGACATGATAATGTTCTGCATCATGTAAAATTTGGCAGGTCTTTTTATGACAGTATTTTTATATTTTCTAAATAGAGAAAGCATGAACATGCACTTGTGTTTCTGATTAAAACACTGAATGTCCGCTGTTCTTGATTCAAGGGAAAGGAGAATAAAATGTGGAAAATGAAACTACCCGCACATATATTTAAATGTTTATGCATTTCCTGAGATTTCAGTGCCATTTTTTTCTGCATATAACAGGGGTGAGGAATCTGATCAACGGATAGCTGGTGTGGGTGCGGGTTTTTGGATTACCTTTCAATCAGCCAATAATAAAGCAGTGGTTCTCAACTCAGTCCTGGGGACCCACTGTTATTGGTTGAGTGAGAGGTCATCCCAAAAACCCTCACCCTCACCCACACTGGCTCTCCAAGGATCCCACCCCTGGCATAGAATAACATTTAATAACAGTATAAATGAACCTTCTAATTTTTGAACAAATTAGTTATTTTATTTCAAGGCTAGTTGTTTGAGTATTAGCCCATTGGCTTACACCGCAGTCTTGTCAGTGATGATGAGCATGTGATTATCGTTTTTGCCTCAGTAGTCTCTGTAGTCCCCACATGCTTTAAAAGATCTACCATTGTCTCTGTTCCTAAGAACAACAATTCTTCTTGCCTGAATGATTACTGGATAGTGCCACTGACATCATAGTCATGATGGTTTTTGAGTGGCAACTCAAAGACTCCATCTGTTTCTCCATCCCCCTCACCATCCACCGTCCCCCAGTTCACCTTTCGTCAAAACAGGTCCACTGACAATGCCATCTCACACGTCCTACACACCACTCTCACCCATCTGGACAGCAATAAGAGGGACGGTGTGAGATTGCTATTTATTGACTATAGCTGAGCATTCAGGACCCGGAATGCCACATCACAGTATTCCAACCAGAGCTACACAGCACCTTTTGGCAACAGCTGGTGAAGGGGTGTGGCAGTGTAAGTCTCAGACAAATCTCAAATACTAAGGGCCTTTACCAGGAAGCCCCTCAGCTCACTGACTGACTGTGGGCTCAGCCAGTCCTGGACAATGGCTACCTACTTTCCCAACGTCTGTCAAAAGCTTGCTGCATGTTACTGGAGCAAGTGGCCCCAGTTCTCCATGATGGGGTGATCAGTTCAGCTCTCGAGAAGAAACTTGGTACACAGCTACTGCTTCACTGAACAGAGGGAAACAGATGGGGCTTCAGAAAAGGATACAGTACCTTCCATTGGGACTGCTCTCTACAGTCCAACAAGCTAGTGACCAAAGAGCTGACCTAGGACACGAAGGCTTATGACACATTCATTTCCTTCTTTATTTTTCATTAAAAAATCCATAAAAGATAAAGAAAATATACAAAAAAACTGTTTTCCAGTTCCATAAAATGCACTAATCACAATTTCATTATCCATGTAGAGATCTTCACAAAATACAAAATTACTTTTTATTGTATTAAAATAATACTAGTATTAAATCTGTGAAGCTAAGCACACAAGTTGAAGCACCATTTCATTAAGCTGAGAGATACCACTGAAAACGCCTGAAGTCTAACACTACCCATTACAAAATGCAATACACTCACAGCCCCAAAACATCAAATCAAATGTTCACTTTCAAAATACGCAAATATCTTTAACGATGATGAGACATAGTAGGCTTACCAAAAGCATATAATCACCAAATGAAGTTCACGCAAACCTAACCACAAACAGATTAATCATTATGTTAGACAATCATTATGATACAAACAACCAATAGCTAATTATTAAAAAAAAGATGACATGCATTGTTCACCTTCAGCCAGGATATATGAATTTGCATTTTTTCTTAAATCTTTCATAAAAGGTGATTGATGTGTCAGCCAATGCATTGTACGTGCTCAGTTGCTTGTCTGAAGACAATATGCAATAGATAACATTCAATTAAAGCAAACTGTAAATAAATATTAATAGATGGTTTGAGCATTAATGCATGTACTGCCTGCAACTAAGAAACTGTGTAGTGAAAGAAGAAAGGTGTCAGGACCTGTCTCATCAACCTGTCATGTCCTGGTTTGGGCAGCAGAGGTCGCTGGCCATCATGTAATCTTGTAATTGTTCCCTGCCTAATGTGTCAATCATCCGTCTCTGGTTTGTTAATCCTGATCTGTGTATATATGTGCCTGCTCTTGCCTTCCTCCTCACATCAGTCACTGTGCTTGTCATTTGTGGTAGTATGTAGTTCAAGTGTGGATCTTCTCGGTACCTTACCCATTGTTCTTGCCTGTGTCATATGTTCATTCCAATCCATCCTTTTAGTTCCTCCTCACCTCTTGTTTGACCCCTCAAGGTCCATTGAGTTCACGTTATTGTTTGTATAGTTCATAATAAAACCTCTGCCAGCCCATGAATCGTCATTCAGTCATATGGTCTGTTCATGACAAAAGGGTGTGTCACAGGAACCAAAATTCTATTAGCAGAATGGCAGCTTTGTTCTGTGTGGTTTGATGCAAGTAACTCAACAGACTGCAAGAAACTGTACTTATTATTTATACTTAAAACAGATTGGCAGCAAATTACTTTAAATGACTCAGATACACTTTGTATTTTTGTAGATTATACTTTAATTGTGACCAAAACTCTTTTACCGAAAGAGGCAGAGGACTATCCATGCAGGTACTGAAACCATTAGTGGAGACAATTGGAATTAGTCTTAAAGTTAGTAATCAGCTTATAGATCACAAATAAGATGCTATGGAACGGGAACATCATCATTTAGTATATTACATCTGCACAACTAGGGTGGAGTATTGCACCATTTTCTTGGAACTATAGTAATTATCACTCTCATAATTGTTCTTTGATGGTGTAGAAATCTGCGAGTTGATGTAGATCACAGAGTGATCCTCAGGGGGCTTGAAGTCAACTGTCGTGTACACAACTGTGTTCAGATCTTGAATGGCAGATTCCTGTATTTAATAAAATATTGTGTTAAAGGACCTTTATACAGATTGGATACCCTAGTAAAGGGTTCACATGTTTCCTGTTTTGCTAAATTTTTCTATTAATACTTTGTGTACTGAGGAACTGCTAAATTCAAATTTTGCACCATGGAAACAAGGAATATAACAACCCAAAAAAAGACATCAGATGCAAACAATCTTACTTGGGGGATGTGAGGAGTATTATCACATGCTGCAGTTCCACATTCAGCTAGAAATAGAACAGCATGCATAAACATATTTATTTTGATATCTACATGCCACATTTATGACACCCAACAAGCTTTGCTGACACTTGACATAAATGTATTTATAACTGCTGCTTCTATCTAATGAAAAATTACTGTTCCATAACAGGTACCTATATCCTAAGACCCTATATAGAGAATATACGTATTAAGCCAAATTACAGTACATCTAAGGCCATTTCCAAACACAGTCACTCATTCTGTTACATACTAAAGACAATTTGCATTCCTTTATACTGCATTTTTATGTACAGTAGCATCACAAATAACTTTAAAGCAAAATAAAACCTAGATTAATAGACTGCTAAGTAAACTAAAACCAAAGAGGTGTTAAAAACTTCAATTGGGCCACATCATTTTGTTAAGTTTTTAAAAAATAATTTAGTCTTCTTTGTGTAATATGTTGTCACTGAATGCTATAAGAGGTTAGAAGAAATCAAGTACCAACAAAGGCAACGGTGTACAGGGAAACTTGAACAATAAACTGTTTCAAAAATTTCCTTTGCTGTGAAACATCTGATCCCATTTGTTCAATGATCTAACAAAAGATTAGCATTTTATTATGGATGGTGGGACCAGCCACATCAGTTATTATAGGGACTGACTATAGAAAACACATTAGACTTGAGACTGAAAGGATGAATTTTTATAATTATTTCAAATTAATATTGTTGAGGACTAGCCCATATTCCTCATAGTGTATGTTTTCATTAATTTGATATTAAACACTGCAGTAATTGAATTCTTAATAAGCCGAGTCATCTGGACCAAGTTCAGGGAACTTACTTTTTGCCTTGTGATAAGCCATAGAAGTTATTAAGATGACAAGCAGCATTAGAACAGTCATTACAATGGTAAGTGTGATCCACATGCTTTTCAGAGATCTGAAAACAAGACATTTTCATTAGAGAATAGTTATTTGTAATCACTGTTACTTTATGTGTGTGTAGTGTGTAAATATACATTGCCTTCAGAAAGTCCCTATTGTGTGTTGTAGACATTTCCAAATGGAGAAGTTGATTATTTTTACCATCAACTGACATACAATAATGACAAAGTGAAAACATGTTTTTGGGAATTTTTGAGGTATATTGAAATGAAAAAAATGGAAATCTAATTTACATAAATAAATTGCTAATTTATAGGGTTTACAGTCTACTTGTACTTTGTTAGTCAATAAAATATAAACTACTCATGGATACTTTTGCTTTTTATCCTTGTAGTCTGGGGGTCCTTGTGAAATATTAGTTATTTATGTAGCTTGCTTATGTACCTTGAGCTGGTAGCTGCTTGATGCTGGATAGTAGTAATAGAGGTGACAGAGCTGGCTCTGTGGGTAGCTGTAGACTCAGATGGGCTCGGTTGTTTACCTGGACCATTACAAAAACAACGTACAGACACGTGTACACACACACACACACACACACACACACACATATATATGCTTGCTGTACACCATATCTCTCTGTATGTATACATGTAATACATGTCTCATGCTGTGCCCTCAGAAATAAGAGGAAGTATATACTGAAATTTCTCTCACTCTTTAGTAACCACGAAAATAAAATTTCTGTCTTAATAAGGACGTGATATCATTCTTCCATGAGAATTTCCATAATTTGCTGCTAGTTGTGAGAAACACTGTTTCTGGCACATTGTACGTATCCTCTCTCAGTGTCAAATGGTGAGAGTGACATGTGTCTACTGGACCCTCAAGAGCTGGGAAGGCCTAACCTACGCCTATAACATTCACACCATGTAATAGTGTTTCCACATTGCTTTAATAAAAGAATTAAACACTCAGGTTGTTAGATATCTGGGCATATGCACATATACTCATCTGCTTTTTGGGAACAAGCTGACAGATGAGTCATCTGACTTTTTTCACGGCTCATGCTGTGTGTTCTTTGCACAACTCTGCATATGCTATTCAGTTTCAGTAATGGACTCTCCCTAATAAAATTAAATGATCAAGCCTTAAATATTTGCAGGCAACTGATTCATAAGTGTTTGTGTTGCCTTGTATCTTGAAGCAGTGCAGAAACATGACGGTCACAGAGTAGTTCCTTTCAGCCACAGATGTCCCTATTTTAAGATCCATTTCTATAAAATTTCTAAGTCAGCATCACCGTAACCATTGTTCCTCATTACCTTAATATTTGTCACTTGTTTGTCATCCAAACCTGCCACAAAAATCACTTCTCTCTCAAAATAGATGTGGTATGCAAAACACCTTCACTCAACTAGAATAATTACCTTTAATAAATTTCTTAAGTTAATTAGAATATCATTGATGAAGACCTTCCCAATTCCAACAAAGTGCAGGGAAATAAATAACCTCAACAAAACAAAAATAAAATCAATATAACAACAATGAGCACACATAGACTATAGATAAACAACATTAAAATGCTCTTACCTGAGACTTCAACAGAAAAATCTTGGTAAATGTAATTGGGTGTCCCATGTACCATGCACCTGTAAATTCCTGTATCTAATGGATATAAATTCCAAATTCTTATTTCAAATCCTCCATTGAACTCCAGTGTTGATAATCTTTCTTTATAAAATTTATCAACATATCCTCTGTTGTTCACAAACATTTGACATTGCCTGTGATTTAATTTACAACAGGACTTTTCATAATTGTTATAAAACGGGTGGAAAATTAACTGGAATAACAGTTGTCCAGAATAGCTGATTCTTTGCTGTCCCCTTGCAAAATGAGTATCTGCAAAAACACAATTAACATTAATTATTTACTTATGCATTTACTTACTGGATTATATTATATTATATGTACAGGCATATATTATCATACTTATACAGAAAAGCATGACAAAGACAGCAAGCTGCATCTTCTCTGAACAGTCCGTTGGCTTTTCCCTGTTTTAAGTTTGTCACTCATCTGAGAAGGAATGCTGCACTTCACTTCCTCTGAGCAACTGTACCCTTATGTTCCTCATTCTGAGACACAATACTAAACCACAAGTGCATTATTTTAATAACATCGGGAAGAGTCACCCCCCTTACAACCTTGGCGAAACATCTTAGCAATACTTGGCCTAAGCTCTTCCTCTAGCTGGCCCTCCCCCTTACTGTCTTCATTGATGCTTTTGTTGAAATGGATCATAGGACCCTGCTAGATGCTCTGTCCTTATTTTTGGCAGACTTTGTTCCTACTAGATTCTCTTGCTATTATTTATTTGAATAGTTTTTCTTATGTTAGATTATTAATTGTGCTTTTATTCCAATAGCAGCTTGCATATGTTATTCATCACTCCATGGTTATCTGTGTCTTTGCCTGGACTGTTATAGGTTGAAATCTCGTGGCTGGTAGAGTAACCATGTAACTTACTTAGCCCTGGAACCTGACCTTTAACTCAAACTGCTCTATGGGTACTGGTTAATCTGCTCTTTAACCCTGTAAAAGGTTACTGAGTAACCTCTATTTAGTGGGAATGAATCTGGCCAAAAGAAAAATCAGTCACTCTCACAGTATATGCTATATGTTTGCTTGTTTAGTCTTATGGGGGAGAGTCTTGATTGTTATGTTGTGTGTGAGGCTCTGTATGCACTGTGATTGTGGCCTTGTTATTGGAGCGGCTATCAGATTGAGAATTTTGCTGAGTTTTGTGGGGTTTTTTTTGTGTTTTTCTGCCTTTTGTATATGGACTCTAGTGCTTGATTCTTTTTAAGCTGGAAATTAAACTATATTGTTCATTGTAAGTAACCAGAGATGATCAGTAAATAACTGTACATAACCAGAGAAGGTCAGTACATAACCACACAGAGTCAGTATATAACTATACATAACCAGAGAAGGTCAGTACA
>JAAGVU020000067.1:792025-804321 GCA_011763525.2 Mormyrus iriodes | reverse complement strand
CTGAGAGGATTTATGTTCCAGTTTTGTATTCCTGTTTTATTAAAGGTTTTGTTTTCGTTGCCAAAAACTAACCAAATTCTTTGTCCACTCGTGTTTTCCCCCCCCCCCCCCCCCCCCGAGGAGGAAGAGAATATGGTTTATGGTGTTCATTCAGCCCTGGCAGAGTGTAGCAGCATTAGTTCTGTGCTTGGGCTCTTCTCACAGATGTTGAAGATGATGATGATGATGACGGTGGCAGTGATGAAGCTGAGGACATGAGGCAGCCGGTTGTATGTAAGGTGGATTTGAAGGAGCTGGCTGCAGGAGACGAGGACATGGTAGAAGATCTTGAGCTCTCTGATCAAGACTAGATGATTTCAGCCTCTGGACTGATGTGGCCTAACATCCGTATCGCAAGCAGCAGGGTGTCAAATTGACGGGCTTGCTTTCCCAGATAAACACAGAATCAAGGCTTGGCCCTTCCCACCTTTCGTACTGAATGTTAGTCACGATGAGTTATGTTTATTAAACGTGTTTTCCCCCTTTTGTAAAAAAAAAATTTTTTTACACTCGTATGTTTTCATGAATACAAACAAAAGTGTCATTTCTGTTTCTGTCTGTTGCTCTTCGTGCCAAGAGCTGTTATCTACATACACATGCTGGTTCATTGCCATAAATACAATGAGCCAACATATGGATCAATATTAAAGGGAACAAATAAGTCATCATGCTTATGCCATTTCATGAAAGTCTTGCAATAGACACGGTCTAGTTAAACCACCTTTTGTAGCAAATATGCAGATAGAACTTGTATTTAAATTTTATAACGACATCAACATTGTATTTATTTTTATTAATGATTACTGATCTCCGCTGAGTCCTGGGTGATTTGCATTGTTCTCCGATTCTTTGAGGATCACTTCTTCTCTTGGTCTTGGGAGGTTTGGGTAGGAGTGGAACTCACTCAACCTTTTTCTAGTTTTTTTCCACAGTGGCTATGAGTTGTTCTTCCTCCTTTACAAATGGCTTTGTAGCTCTTACACTTGAAAGGTATCTTGCGATGTAATCTGTCGTCAGTTTTGCTGGTGCCGAATCTCATGTATATTTTAATTTATTTATTTTTATTTGTATGCCAGTACGGCAGAATCATGTATCTGTGAGTGCGTTTATTAGAGCCCAGGGTGGAGAGGTGTGTATTGGGGTTCAGTACCATGTTAGGTCAGAGGTAACGACACCAAGGATCCATCTGCCACCACCACGCTCCGGCTCCTGCCCTTGCCCATGCCGTCTGCACAGCCCACCTCAGCTCCCGCCATGCCCGTGAAGTCTGCGCAGCAATGCCACATCCTAGCTCCCACCCTTACCCATGCCGTCTGCTCAACCCATTGCGCCCTTACCTGTGCCGTCACCTGTGCCGTCTGCACAACCCACCACGCCCCAGTTCCCACCCTTACCCGTACAGTCTCCGTGGCCCGCCATGCCTTATGCCATCTGCGCAGCCCACTACACCCCGGCTCTCACACTTGTCCGTGCCGGCTGTGCAACCTGCCCCGGCTCCCACCCTTACCCGTGCTGTCCACGTGGCCCGCAACGCCCCGGTTCCCACCCTTGCTCATGCCATCTGCGTGGCCCGCAACGCCCCGGCTCCCACCCTTACCCGTGCTGTCCGCGTGGCCCACAACGCCCCGGTTCCCACCCTTGCTCATGCCATCTGCGTGGCCCGCAACGCCCCGGCTCCCACCCTTACCCGTGCTGTCCGCGTGGCCCGCAACGCCCCGGTTCCCACCCTTGCTCATGCCATCTGCGTGGCCCGCAACGCCCCAGCTCCCACCCTTACCCGTTGCTGTCTGTGTGGCTGGGCACACCCCAGTTCCCACCCTTGCTCTTGCCATCTGTGCAGCCTGCCACACCCCAGCTCCTGCCCCATTCCTTCTCTTCTGCTCTTTGATTTTTCACCATCAGCAGATCTGAGAACTTAACTCCTCTTTCAGCCAGAGGATTCAAATGTCAATTTTGTTGCTAATAGTGCAAATGCAGGAGTGGTCCCCTTGGCTGACCGCATGACTACTGTTTCCTAGCAACCCACACACTTGCCCCTAGGATAGCAGCCTAAGCTGCATACAGTTTCAGTTAGGTGCAATTTCGTAGTTGTGCCACTTGAAGCTCTGTGTTGCATTTCAGTTTTGGTAACATCCCCTTCAAGCATAATATTCACATAATGAATATTGTTAATGAAAAAATAGTTTGACTGGTCTCTTTTTTTTTTGTAAGTGCTTAAACATTTCCTGAAACTATACAGCATTTTCCTAAAACTATAAACCCAAAACCAGATTTCACACTGCATCTACAGAACCTCTGACTAATCTTCAGGGGCGGGTTTGCAGTTTCTGGCCTCCTGCCATCTGTGCTTCTTCAGCAGACGTTTCATTCCTCGTACAGAAGAAACCGGTCAGCTTAGGAAAATTTTCTAATGGAGTTTACCCATCTTTGATCATCTTTGTCATGGTGATATTGGGATACGATCACTTCATGGTTGCATATGACGTTAACGTTACTGTCAGAACATCGTAGGTAGCTAAGCCAGATAGCAGAACATGCTGAATATTCAGCATCTCCTAAATAAGCAATGTGTTTAACATTCTGTGTACTGTCTCTTTGTGCCTAATTTTGGGAGTCCCATGCAAATGCGTGGTTTGAGTGGTGCTAAACCCCTCTGCTGCTAAGCTCATAAAGAAAAAAACAGTATAATGATCAGCATTACCGAGCTGGCACTGCACACGGGAAACTAATATATACTTGTTGCATTTTACGTGCTGGTATCTGTTGGAAAGTATGTGAAAGGTAGACTACAGTAGAATAAAATTTCATAATTTGCTATTGAAATAGTCCAACACAGCTTCCCTTTATGGTAATATTAAAAAGACCTGTAAATTCAAAATAAAAGGAATATTAATATACTAAAGGAGAATGACTCAGAATATAGCCTCTGGGTTGGGTCAGGACAGAGAACTTCAACATGGGTAGTGTCCTCCCCTGCCAGACATCATGGGAAACTGCCCCAGTAGCCACCCTTGCACGATTATGTTTCCAGAGGGCGAACTATTTTCCTGAAGATGCGTTGCCCACTCATTTGGGTTTCAGTCATACACCTTCCACTGCGTGCTGAGAAAAAAATGAGGAGTGTGGTGGAAGGAAAATAAATTACGAATTTTGTGAAAAGTGACTGGTCGCCCTGTCCCAGGTGGTGGAAGAGCTCATGATGACTGATGGCCTCATCGGGTGGCAATGGGGTTTTCATGCAAGGCAGGGACGTTCCATCTCCCCCCTTTTTGACGTTATATCAGCCTCATCCACAAAGCTATATTCAATTCAATTCAATTTATTTTATATAGCGCCTTTCACAACAGAGTCGCCCCAAAGCGCTTTACATGATATTGAGAGATAGGAATAATATAGGAAAAAGGAAATTAACTAAAGAAAGAAGGAAGGCCAAATGACAAATAACCTCTGGGGGTCCAAGGTCAACTGGCTGCCCAACCCCCCCGGGCATGCTAACATTATTGCACAGACAAGAGTGGGCTTGTTTGCTAAAAGCAAGATGCAAGCTGTGATTATGGTCATGCCAAAGTCCAACAATGAGTCTGTTCTCCATGCTGACCTGTGTAGGGTGGAAGACTGGAGGCTGTACCCACGATGCTACAGTTTGTAAGTCACATCCATGATGTCACCCATCCATGGGACCGAACCAGGACTCCCTCCCCGGGTACTACCCGGACATGTGGGAAGGCAGAGAGCATGGATGGTCAGAACATGCACTGACACATTAATAGACAGGCATAGTAGATAAAAATGGCATGTACAGCAGCACCAGCAGCCATAGTTACGGTTCCTTTATAAGTTCCGTTATGGGCAAGTTAAACTGAAATAATAGGTCTTCAGTCAAGATTTAAAGACTCATATCGATTCAGCATCCCGAACATAGCTTGGTAAACTATTCCACATTATAGGGGCTCTGTAGCAGAATGCTTTACCGCCAACTGTCACTTTATGTGTGGAGCGACAAGGAAACCTGCATTCTGCGATCTGAGTGGACTCTGTCAGGTAGGCAGGTGGTAGACCTTTAAGTGCCTTACATGTCAGTAGGAGAACTTTGAAGTCAGTCCTGAACATAACAGGAGGCCAGTGCAGGGAACTAAGAACTGGGGTTATGTGTTCAAACGTCCTGCTCCTGGTGATGATTCGAGCTGTAGCATTTTGAATATACTGCAAGGTGTTTAATGTGCAGTGTGTGCTCCTGGATAACAGGACATTACAGTAGTCTAACCTACTGTATACAAAGGCATGTATCGATTTCTCCTTTCTTGAATAGTAAGAAATCGTTGTAGTTTGGCAGTTGCGTAGCTGTAGGAAGCATACCTTTGATATACATGCAGTCCTTCCAGGTTCCAGTTAAAAAATTCTAGACAATATGCAATAAACAGCATTTGCAATAGCTGTTACAGTACTACTATAAATTGCACTCATCATGCAAGGAATGGAGAGAGTCTGCATTTTTAAGAGGATTTATTTGACTAGGAGTAAATATAAAAATAGAACAGAGACAGTGCTTATTGGGGAAATGTAAAGACCATTTTAATGTCTGCTTTCTTGTTGCTAAAAAGTCCATAACAGTTGATTTGCATAAAGAGTTTTGTGCCTTTAAATTTCCTGTAACAAATACGGAAAAGGGTAAAATCTTTGGCATCCGTTTACAGGATGAATTACACACTATTACACAAACCAAACTACAACAAAACACTTTTTCATTTTTATATGCTATTTGAAGATTTTTTTTTTCTTTAAAGTATCACTGAACGCTTAAGAGTTCAAACCAGAGTACCACCAGTTAGCAAGCCACATTTTAAGAATGGAAAATGTAATTTCTGAAGCCATACATTAAAAAATGTACTACAAGCTCAGGAATTTTTTTTTACGCGACTGTACATATGAGCATAGATCACTCCCCTTCAGTAGTAAGCAAAATAAAGACGGAGGCGACACTCAGGTCCATCATAGTGCTTGCCAACACCAGGCAGCCATTATTCTCAGTCTCTGTCCATGAGTTTACTCCTGTTACTTCCTGCTAGGGAGCAGAATGCCACTCTGGAGCTGATGTGTCCGTATGTGCCTCAGCTCAGTAAGCCCAGTTAAAGCCCACGCTGTAAGGTTTACGGAGGAGACGCCTCAGGCCTTCTGAGAACTTCTGTGTATCCCACCCTTCATCTTTGGTACACAACCACGGAATGCATAGTTGCAGTAAATGTGCTTTGCAGCTTTTCATATTTTAAAAACAAAGTCCTCTTTGGGACTGAATGGGAGTGGGGGGGGCACAAAAAGCCTCACACCTCCAAGGACTGGGAGTCTGATTCCTGCCCCCAACTTTGCATGTCCTCCCCGTATGTGTGGATCTCTTCCTGCAGTCCAGAAAATGCAGTTAAGCAAATTGTCATCTCTGAAATTGACAGTGTGAGTATGAGTGAGTGCCTTGTGATGGACGGACAGGCTGCTCCCTGCCTCCTGCCCTTGGCTGCAGGTCCGCGGTGACCCCATAATGGGTAAGTGCTTAGGGAAGCTGGATGCATGACATGGGGCTGAATGGCCCATTTACCGAAAACACATCATTCTCAGCTGCACCACTGGCAGGTTTCGGTACAACGGGAGCAGTGATGAGTTTGCAGGGATGCCGTCAAGAAGGAAGAAACTGCATGATTTAAAAAAAAAAATTCCCCACAGGCCCTTGATGGACCAGCCATTTCTGCTGTTCTGGCTTCTCCGTGACCACAGAGGGAAGCGAAGATGATGCAGCAAGAGCTTTGGTAGCTTCAGGAAGTAGACATCAGGAGCTGCTCCCAGTATGTCTAGATGGGGTGATGGGGGCGATCTGCCTAACTCCAACTCCAACTCCAAAAAGAGTCCCCACAGGCAGAGGGGAGAGTCCCGTGCTGTTTCTAGCAGGTCTGCTTGGCACTGTCACAGGAGGTTGCAGAGAAGCCGTTCTCTTGCTTGGGCGAGGGGTGCCCTGGAGCAGGGGACAGTGCACCACCCGCAGATGGGGGGCGCATATCACTGGGGGCCAGGTCCCTATCCGGGGGGCGTAGAACAGATGATGGCAGCGGGAGAGCAAGCGGGAGGCTGGTCATGTAGAGGATCCGGCCAGCACGTCGTGCCACCTGTGGGGGAGGGTCCAGTACACAGTGCATTAGCTCTGTAACACTGTGCGCCCTCTACAGTCCTGTCCGAAGTACTGCAACAACTTACACTCTCACTACAAGCATGATAACACTGTATCTGACAAGGCAGTACTTCCCCTGGGCACAACCAACTGGCTGATGTGTGTTTCTGTTTTTCAGATTTAAGAATTACAGACACATAATCAGGCCCTGGTTTATTGTTACATCACAAATTAGCATAAAGAGCGGGTAAAAGTCTTACGTTTGGAGCTCCAAGCAGCAATGTGCTGTCAGAGCACACAGTATTCAGCTGTACGGATTAATAGTGTAACATGCTAAATAAGTATAAATACCTTATCCCTCTCCCCCACTGGGCCCAGTCCCCCAAAACGACAGCCTGTGACGACCTGGCACTTCAGGTCTGCCACCATGTGTTAGCTTATTAATCATCTTATTAGTGTTTATAAAAGGATACTGCAGCTTCTAAATGATGGGAGAAGTGAGGATGCAGGAGCAGTGGGAGTATGCAGGCCACGGAAGGTGGTACCGGAGCTACAGGAAGGCAGCAGTACCTGGGAGCGGATCTTCAGCGCCGGGCCCAGTTTCAGCCCCATGGTGTTCAGCAGGTGCTCCTCAGTGAGCAGCAGCAGTGTCTCACCATCAATGCCCTGCTCTCGGAACACCTGGGGGTGGCACGGGTGAGCTCTTAAAGGGGACAAAAGCTAACCCAACCCCCCCGCCATGCCCCGCCCATCTGGTTTTGGTCCATTGGCCTTTCATGGTGCAGTTCAGTGCCATCTGTATGGCTGTTAGACCACGGCTCACCCACATTACAGCATTCTTCTCATAGCCACCCCTTTCTCAAATGCCCCTAGCATCATCTTCCCCTGCGTTGCAGACTTTCCTCATCTATTGATCTTCCATGCAACCGGTCCAGGGAGACCACGCAAGCTATATGTATACAGAGATGCAAACAGGAGGCAGAGTGGAGGCACGAGGCCTCTGTACCGTTATATGGGCCATCAGATCTCAGCCACCGTGTCATCTAGGGGTCGGTTCTGATACTGCATTTCAATGAGGTAAGTGGTTCCAGCTAAAACCCACTGGTCTGTACACTATCACAAAAAAGTTCCAACTTTTTGTTGAACTACCTTTAACGACAATCACTTGTCACTGGGGCTGAACCCTCAAGGGTCTGCCAATTGTACCCTTACCTTTTAAGGTACAGAAATGGACTCTGATGAACATTTTGCACCACTGGATGTACTTTAATGCTGTTTGTACCTTGGGCTGTACCCTTTTCTCTGACAGTGTACAAGTTTTCTATAAACACATTCCTCATCAGATGATATACTAGTACTCCACACATTTGCTACATGGTTTTATATGCTGTTTGCTCTATCACTGCTGCTGGACACTGTTTATACCATTTATACTGAGCCTACTATTTGCACTATTTTATTTAATTGCTATTTTTCAGTACTGTACTGGTTCTGGTGTTGTTTTTGTTATTATTTACTACTGTAGTCGTGTTTTTCTTTGCGTTCTATTTTTATTTATATCTTTAACAGCATCGACTACAGAAGGTGCAAACTAATTTTGTTGTAATTGTGCTGTGACAAAGATATTCCACTCTAAATCAGATGCTCAGCAAATGTGATTCTTTGCATGAAAATTTCCCCACAGGTGAATTTAAGTGACAGTCAGAAGCTGCTTTCTCACCGTTAGGAAGCATTAAGCCAGCAGAGCGATTAGCAGCTCTCACCTGCACATACTCAGAGCACCCAGCCAGGCTGCCAACAAAACTGCACACATCTTCCACCGTCCACTTGCTAATATCCTCCACAGGTCCGACATCCTCGCCGTCTAGGAACAGCCCCCCCATGGCGCCTGCCCAACACCCACAAGGGAGAGAGGAGACCTCAGAGACCAGACACACACCTGCTGCTCCCACCTGACCCCGTCCAGCACTAAAGTATCGCACAAATTAGCATCTTAAATTAGCAGATTAAAGCACTTAACCCTAAAGCATGTTCCTGGTTGGGTCGAGATTAACTGGTGTATGGCGACTGAGAGCGAAGGCATTCAGGCAGCACTCACCTGTGTGCAGGTAGGGACTTGTGTAGGGAAAGCTGAAAGGAAGTGCCGGGCCCGGTAATGTTGGCAGGGCAGGCAGCGTGGGCAGCGTGGGCAGGGGTGGCACCACAGTCGCTGGAAGGTATTTGGCCTCATTTTTGCCTATGCCCAGGGTGAAGAGGGGGTGGTTGGGAGAATTGGGTTCCGCCGCACTGCTGGAGACACTGAGCTGAGCAGGGGCCTCACCCTGCTCCCTGCCCCCTGCACTGGGCTTGGCCACATCCCTGGTAGAGGCCAGCTGAGCCCTGGGCGTGTGCCCGTCGGATGCCGACCTATCCTCGCTGGCCTCCGTCTCGCTCTCAGAGTCTTTGCCGGCGTCAGCCAGCCCATCAGCATCTCCATCTTTCAGCCAGCCCTCCACCGGCACCTCCTTTCTCTCTCCAGCTTGGTCTCCGGATGCACCCTTCCGTGAGCTCTTGCGGGGACCGGAATCCCCGGGGACCATGCAGGATGCTGCCCCCTGGTGGCCGAGGGAGAGCAGCGGCGCAGCGCTGTGACGCAGCACCAGCATGGCACCTCGGCGACTTAGCTCCTCACGGAGCGGGTGGCCCTCAGGGAGGTCCTGGAGGCTACGCAGCGCTGGGTGGTCTGCAGGAAGTCCAGGGGGAAGCCCCAGGGTGTCCACCAGGAGGCGCTGACGCTGCAGCTCAGCAGACATCTCCAACCTGCAGGCACAGAGAGCCAGCCGTTTTGAGCCCAAGTTTTACTAGGCAGGGAAACATAACATTCCAAGTCTCAGTGCTGCTGGATTTCACTGCACCCAAGCTTGGGTCCACTGAACCCGCCACTCACATTGTACAGCGATGCTGCTTACGATTTTAGCTACCAAAAGTCGTATTACATGGTAAAATGGAGCTTTTCTATTGGTGCGCAGGTGCTCTGTAACACCGTCCCCTCCCCCCAAATTCTCACAATACCTTGCCAGGTTTTGCTTTCTCAACAGCTCTTGTTGGCGGGCAAAAATCTCTGCCTGGGCAGGCTGCAGGAAGCCATATCCTGTATCCATCAGGAAGAAGCGCTTTAGCTTTGCAGGAATGTCTGCAACCCAACAGCCATATACATGACTAATATATTAATATACCTAGTATACTTACTAAAATACAATATGGTATAAGCAGCTCCTGTCACTATACACTGATTCACATATTACACAGCATGTTATATGTTGCTAAGTATTTTACAGCTGCTATAATAAGTATGAAGTAATTATAATAAATATTAAAATATTGTTAAAGATGTAACCAAAGGTTATAAGTTTAACCCTTTCACCGGGTTTCACCCTTTCAGCTGCACACGAGAAAAACACTAAGATGTTACCTATTTATAGTGTTGGGGCTTTAAAAGGAACCTTTGAGCTGGGACCATTATAAATAATCATTACAAGGAACCTTCGGATCACAATGTAGAGGGTGCAGCGCTGCAGACAGACGAGGCTCACCTGGTGTCTGACACAGGGCAGGGGGCACGCCCAGGAAGGGGGGGCGCAGGTGGGGCCCCAGCGCAATGTGGGGGGCCCCGCTCTGAGGGGCCAGCAGGGGCGAGGGCTGGGATGTATCTCTGAGTAGAGGGCAAAGACAACCAGTCAGCTGCACTCGCAACATTAACTACATCAGCGTTTAAGCCAATTAAGCAAACAAAACAAGCTAGGCGAACGAACATCTGATGAAACAAAAACTATCAAACAAACGTGTATGCAGTGGTGCTAAAGAAAGCACACATGCATGTCCTGTGCAGAGCAGAAATGGGTCTCATTGGCCTTTGCAGTAAAAATTCCCCAAGTCTCAGCGCAATGTGGCCAAGAGCAGTGTTTGTGCCCACTCTGTCCCCCACAGCCAAAGGCACCTCCAGTGACAGCTAAATGCGCAGTATGAGCACACCATCCCCTGACAGCTGGTCCAGTCCACCACATGACCAGAAGCAGAGATGTTTCCCTTTGCCTACACATTGGTGCCCGCCTTCCTGGCCCACACTTGGCAAACGAAAACAGAATTCCTCACAGCTTAAGGCTGTTATTCATCTCCCTTCCTATGTCCTCTTTATGCCTGAAATGCAGATTTAGTCCTGTAACAAACGCTGCTTTCATCTTTCCTGGAGAGCAGCGAAATGAGAGCGTGAATGTTTAAGTTTGCTCCCTGCTGACAGGATCAGACAGCAGTATGATGGCTTATGAAGGCTTTAAATCTGGGGTGTGAGACACACAGGCAGCTCCCGTGCTGCCGCTCACGTGAGTGACACACACGTACAGAACAATACAACAAGACACATGTGGGTGAATGACGTGACGCCTAGAGACTCCCGTATCTGCAAGCAGTTAATCTAATATTTTTGTAAAAAAATGACTAAATATTGCTTAAAGGCATTAATCTCACATCACTTTCTTGACCACTATTCATAATTGTGTGAATAATTCTACATTGAGTGATTTTTATAATATTAAAGTGGTAAAATTTCATTTGATAAAACAGTCCTCACCTAAAGTCAATGAAGACAATTGTGTGTAAAATGATAATTTAAAACGCCTTCCAAGAGACTTGGAAAGAGAGTAGTTCATGATTTTTAAAGTATTGTCAAGATACACTTTTAAAAACAATAAAATATCTAAAATACTTTGTTCCGCAAAGACAAATTTTCCTGAATGTCATTCAGTAAAACAAAGATTATTAGCAATTTTGAACTATAGTGAGAGTGACTTTAGTCAGGTCGGAAGACCCGGGAAGAGCACCCAGGTTGGGGTAATTTTGTGGTATTTTCCTCCTAAATTTAAGATAATTTCACCTTTTTCATTTGTGGTACCATGTGTCACAGATTTGAGTGCCATTTGGACAAACGTCAACAAAGTTGTAGATTTTATAAACATTATGTTAGAGATGACATCTGAAGTTTTTAAATCAGGATCAAGTTCATTGTTGGTAACAGGTGGCCAAGCAACTGCCTGTCAGGAATTTTTTGAAATTTGTCATTCAGCAAAACGGAATTTGTCATTCAGTGAAACCGTTTGTCTAAATGACGTGTTATCTCTAATAACACAGTGCATTTATCTGATTTATTTCTTTCTTGATTGTTTTAACGTACTATAGAATCTGTGTAACTAAATGGAATTGATTTGATCGGTTTTAATAATTTTTGACATTTTACATTTACATTTACAGCATTTAGCAGACGCGCTTATCCAGAGCGACGTACAACAGTGCTCAGTAGTTCTCGACCATTCTTCAATCTTGTAAAGCCAGACTTGGATAACAAGTGTCAGCCAACTAAGTTGCTGCCAGCTTGGTTACGCACCTAAAAACCCTGTTGAAGAAAGAACAATTAGTGTAGAGATAAGAGAATGTGTTAGTACTTTTCATATATATGTAATATAAACATTATGTTTATATATAAGATGGTTAGCATCCAAGGTGTTCCTTGAAGAGGTGGGTCTTCAGACGGAGTTTGAAGACAGGAAGGGACTCTGCCATTCTGATGGCAAGAGGAAGTTCATTCCACCACTGGGGAGCAACACTGAAGAGAGTCTCAATGTACATTTTCCTTTCAATAACGGTTGCTCGAGTCGAGCGGTGCTTGTCGCTCTAAGAGGACGATAAGTGATGCGATGCTTGATTAGTGCTGATACGTAAGGAGGTGCACTTCCGTTTTTGGCTTTGAAGGTGAGTGTTATGGTTTTGAACCTAATGCGGGCTGCCACAGGGAGCCAATGCAGGTCCTGAAGTAAAGGTGTGGTATGTGAGATCCTAGGGACATTGTAGACAAGACGTGCCGCTGCATTCTGTATCAGTTGAAGTGGTTTAATTGCTTTTAGTGGGAGTCTAGCCAGTAAGGAATTCCATTAGTCCAACTTGGAGATGACCAGTGATTGGACAAGTAACTGAGTGGAATCTGTGGTGAGAAACGGACAAATCCTTCTAATGTTGTGGAGAAGATATCTACAAGACCTGGAAAGGTTGCTAATGTGAGAGGAGAATGAGAGTTCAT
>JAAGVU020000067.1:778078-791925 GCA_011763525.2 Mormyrus iriodes | reverse complement strand
AATCAGTATAGGCTGCATTGTCTATATGCCTGAATTGATACGGGACAGGTATTACTGTGAAGGTGTATGAGGGCAGTAATGGCAGTAATCAGTATAGGCTGCATTGTCTATATGCCTGAATTGATACGGGACAGGTATTACTGTGAAGGTGTATGAGGGCAGTGATGGCAGTAATCAGTATAGGCTGCATTGTCTATATGCCTGAATTGATAAGGGACAGGTATTACTGTGAAGGTGTATGAGAGCAGTGATGGCAGTAATCAGTATAGGCTGCATTGTCATAAGCCTGAATTTTGGTCCACATTACAGTGAATTTGGCAATTAACGTGGTTTAAATCTTAATAATGAATGAATGAATGAATGAATGAATAATAAATGAATAAATAAATATATAAACAAAAACATAGATAAATACCCAATTTGACATTAATTGACAAGCACCTACTTCGCAGGTATCAACAGAGTACTTACTTCATATGCACTAAGAAAAATAAATTTGTCGTTATTCAATGCAGTTATGAAATTGAAGTTTCAGAGGTTTTTGTAGCCAAAAAGCACATAATATAGTAATTTGACATTGTTGTAAATTTTATTTTTCCAATTGATATGAGAAATAAAATTATATAAGATTTGCCTATTCAGCTACCAGCTGATACCAGCTGAAAAAAACAGGGGTTCTTATTGTTCCTCTGTAACTGATTGTAGTGATGGAAATAAAACTCACATCAGATTACTTAAGAACACATAAGCTGACTATAATCATTATTGTATGAAGAGAATGATGTGATGAGACTACTGATGGAGAACCTGCTTCTAATATAAATAAAACATCTATAGTTCAATTAGGAATTCTTTGGCATCATTTCTATTTTGGACTACATCCGGTTATTGGATTTATATGCACTGGCACATTGCTGTTGCAGTATGTCATTTAGTAAAACGAAAGTCACCATCCAATAAAACAATGATTTTTACAACAGATATATAAAAAATTGTTACTTGGCATTAATGTAGATAATTTAATAAAATTTTGATATATGATTTGAAAGCACTTTACCTTTTTACTGGAATAATATAGGAAAATATGTTTAAAAGTAAAAAAAAAAAAAAACAGTTTAAAAGCTGTTATCTTAAAAGATAAAATATTTAATGTTTGTGGTTTTAGTGTGGAAATTTTATACCTGGATATGGATTCCTTATAGATCAACAATTTCATTTTTCATTATTTCTGTCTGTGTTATTGTCGTTGATTTTAATATTATATGGAAAATAGCCCTGTTTTGCCAAATGACATTATCAGGGCATATATACAATTAAATGCAGAAAAATGCCTTATATTCTTATCTTTTTCAGTGGGCACATACAAAAATGAAAAATATCCATTTAAATTCACACAGAGGGCGGCACGGTGGTTAGTAGTGTCACCTCACACCTCTGGCACCAGAGTTTGTGTCTCTGCCATGGCTCCGTGTGTGTGGAGTTTTCATGTTCTCCCCGTGTCGTTGTGGGGTTTCCTCTGTGTAGCCCAGCTTCCCCCCACAGTCCCAAAACATGCTGAGGTTAAACGGAGTTACCAAATTGCCCGTAGCTGTGCATGTGTGAGTAAGTGAATGGTGTGTGTGAGTGTGCCCTGCGATGGGTTGGTGGTCCATCCGGGCTTGTTCCCTGCCTTGCGCCTGTAGCCTCCAGGATAGGCTCCGGACCCCCCTGCGACCCTGAATAGCATAAGCAGTTACAGAAAATGGATGGAATTCACACAGAAAATATTGAAACTGACTTGCCGTTTCACTTTCTTTGTCGTTTTGAAAATACAAAATGTCACTGACCCATGCACACTAGAAAGACATGGAAACTCTCTCACCCAGACACATTTAATAGAACAGTGTACATTCACTCTGGGCTGTTAGGGTGCTATTCACATCTGTCTGACCCATTCTGGCGTTTTAACATTCAGCACTTCGTGGCTGAGGGAAATCAGGGATCAGTATGCTGCTGAAATGCTAATATTGGGCCTTCAAGGCCCTAACACCCCCTTGCATTCTGTGGTCATACTGCTTCATGTCAGTCACACAACCTTGGCCTCCTTCATCCCCAGGAATCCCAACTGGTCTCGCATCCCCCTAAAACCCATGATAAGTGGTCTGCAAGAGCACCTTCCCAAATCAGATATGCATCATGGCCCTCCCTACAGCATATTGAATAGGGATTCTATATTCATACATATTTATTCATCTCTCAGCCAGCCATTAATCAGTAAGTCTGAACTCTCTGCTTCTACATACATCTTCATCAGTTATATTTACATCATTATCATCAAGGTTTATATATTCCTACAATGTTATTCAACTTAAAATTCATAAATATGTGTGGTTTGCAGCTGTATTGTATTTAAAGCCGTTTCTGCAGCCAGGGCAGGCGCTCCATGTCCAGGCTAAGCGTGGCACCCGGCCACTGCATGCAGTCACCTGCAGCCCTGCAGAGACGTGCCATGGTGCTGGGATTAATGATCCCACTCTGACACACACCTGTGTGTCTTTTATTTTCACATTTCCCAGTATTCCGCACACCTGCATCGGGGGTGACACTTGAGGTCAATCATCTACGCCTTCCCAGGGCCCCAAAACGACACCCACTGGATGGGCCACAAAAGGGCACACGCCCCCCTTGCTGAAGGCACGTAGGTGCAGGAAGCTCTAACAGCGATGAGCCACTATGCTGCTCCCACATGACTAACACAGTTGGACTCGCCTTGCAGACTCTTATCTGCTGCCCACCAAGATAAAGGGTCTGCCCTCGGAAAGGATTCATTTTTCATATTTCATACTGCCGGCTAATGGCTGTCAGATAATCAATTATGAAAACTCTGAGCTTAAAAGTGATAGTAGGTGCGTGTTTGAGCACCCGGCTTCCAGGCTGCTCTGCAAAGTGACAAAGCCAGAGGTATTGCCGCTGCCAGCCATGTAACAAGACACATTACCCAGGCACAGTAGGCAGGGACCTGAGTGCGGTGCGACTAATGGCAAGGCAAGCTGACACGTCCTGTGGCAACATTTCTGCTTAGTCCTCTAGCTCTCAGCTGGCTTAGCCTCAGGATCCGCTTCTCTCATTGGTACTTCTTCAGGGGATGGGGGGGGCAGTACAAGCAGTCCCAAGAAAGAGTCCCACCAGTTGAGAAACACTAATGTACTGTTTAGTACAGAACAGTTTTTAGGGAAGAAAGCAAAGGAGCAACTTTAAGGTGTGCGGGATGTGAAATAGGTTTGTGGAACATTTTAGCAGCTTCAGTGTGTTTTTGGATGTAGGCGATGTGGAGGATGCAAGTGTCTCCCACCTGTCTGAGAAGTGGGCGTCCCGATGCTGGGGCAGGCCCTGCTTGCGCCGCTGACTGGAGGAGCCCCCTGCCTCCACGGCTCCTGGGACTCGCACACCCAGCCCCTCTGGCCGCACACGCAGCAGATCTGAAGCAGAAAGACAATGTTAGGCCAGGACAGACCCGGATGATCCACTGAAGTTGCATCTGACAGACAGGCAGACTGAAACACCATACCCCATAACACTCTGCCACCCATTAAGTCAAAGTTATCACAATAAAAACATCAATTTTAATTTCTGCATGATTGCCTGCTGTCTGAGAGACTCACACGGTGGCTCTCTATGCCATCCCCACACTGAACGACTACATGCAGTCTGAGAGCCGTCACTACAGCACACGAGTTTCTCAGCGGCTGAGAAGGCAGCCAAGGCTGGGGATGATGCAGACTTAAGCTCTTCGCTGAGCAGAGATTCTCTTTAACCGAACCCAGGTGAACATATGCCACCATTTTCTGCTTTGCTAATAGAATTCTGTGCTATTAACAGATGAAAACAGAAATGTAGGGGAAATGTAGGGCTTTATGAAAGGCAGCAGCATAAAAGCTGCAATTACGCATGTGCGGGAGGCTATACTGGAGAAACAAGTTTTTGCAACAGAAACAGCTCTGCACTGCTCACGACCACTGCGAGAAACATATCCAAAAGAAACTGGCAAGGAATACATACAATAAAAGCAGATTCAGTTACAGATTATATAACAGATTACTGTCAGAGACACAACAAATGTATTTTAAGTGTACATGGAGGACACCCTCAGGATCCTGAACAAGATAAGCAGTTAGTAAATGGAATGGATGGACTCAGGACACTGTCATTTAGCACTGTGGTGTTTCAGGATGAAACCAAGCTATGCCTGTGTGGATAAAGACAAGAAATTCAGTCTGAAATCCATCTGCGCTCTCTAAGTGCCCAATGGCCCTCCTCCCACCCCCTTTAGCAATGGGGCACAGAGACTACATGAGAGCGGAGGAGCTACGTGGATGGTCATGTAGCAGACATTAATGCACAGCTTCTGTGGCATCGATCCATCCATCAGTCCAGTGGTCAGGCCAGAACTGGAGCAAACAGTGCGCAGGGCTAGTCGATAGGACTGAAGTCCTAAAGGTCACTGGAATCCAAGCTTAGCCTGACACTACCGAGAACCATGGTCCAGCAAATTCACTGCTGGGATTTACCAGCATGTTTCATTCATCACATGTTTCCTATGCTAGTGATATTAGCAAAGGTTAGCTACCCATTTTAGCCAAGCTTATGTTGGTTTCAATAAAGAGACTTCATCGCTAAGCAGTTTGTGGTGCTCTCATTAGGGCAGCCTATAATCACCAAGCCTTTGAGGTTCACAATGTGTTCACACCATTGCCATTTAGAACCCATCTATGCCACAGACATTTATGCTCTGGCCGTATCATTCACTCGCTCTCCGTCCAAACCATAAAGTAACTTTCTATACTACATAGTGTGCTGTCACACTATCCTACATCGCATTGGCTAATTTGCTTTTATTTTACAAAGAGGCCTACGCTTTGAACACATGAAAAAGCACTCGTGAGAAATAAAAGCATTCTGGCATTTGCTGACAGGGTGGAATGTGGAAGACGGGGTGCCAAGGAACCCTGAAGGGCACCCCCCCATCTCACTACTGCTCTTCAAGACTTACTTATAAAATACAAAATATTATTCTGTACTAATGAAAAATACATCCCCCATGTAGAAGCCTGTATTTAGCTAGCATATAGCTGATCGACAAAGATCCCTTTCATTTCTTTCCATGTCTTTTTTATTGCTAGGCTGACAAATTTGTCCTTTGTTAATAGAAAACCACACTGAGTTTTTTCATTGTTAGAGTATGGCTTTGAACAATACAGAAATCATAAGTGCAAGAATGACAACTTAAATAACAAACAGTGTAAAAAACATACAGACTGGCACCCCAGGGCAAGCATACGCCAAAGTATGAACTTCTCCAGCCCATGCTTAATGCCACTATCCAACTGAAATGTCAGAGCAGACCCACAATCACAGGCAAATACTCCTAACACCTTAATGCATAGCCAAGGCATCAAAATGAATGTGGGCATAATACACTTATCCAGCTATCTTCCAACCACTTCCTTGTGGGGGGGGGCATTTCCATTGAAAACATCTGAACGTGACACATTCCAGCTACTTTTAAATGTACAGATGTTATTTATTTGGTCATTATAACAGAATGAAGAAAATAAACATTTAGAGGATTTAATGTTCTCTGTGGACAGCCCTCCCCACCTAATCCCTAATCCTCCCACACACCCCAAACCTCTAGAGTGTCTACAATTACTGGATGGATCAACTGGAAATGTGAAAGCCAATAAATGTTTTTACCTGGATGCTCCGAGTCCTAGTTGTGACGTACAATTATGAAACTACACCTGCTCATTTATTGCACATTCCACTTAAATTCCAACTGGCACACTTTCCCCATCAATTAGATGGTTAACTCCCTTTGTATATGTCTTAGTGTCCATATCTTAAAATGTTATTTTATTTATATTCTTTGTATGTCTAAATATTTATATTCAATTTCTCATTTGCATTATGACCAATGTTTTCTATAACATAACAGTAACAACTGTAACAGATACAGTAATGGTATAACTAAGTAACTACCATGTAACATCATACAGCTTCTTATGAGATCAAATGTTACTGCTACCTAAATTTTTTTTTACTAAACATATACAAGCTCCACAGTGCGCACAGTGAGCTGTATATAAAATCTGCATAATGTATCAAATCCTAAACTTGTCAAAACTAAATACTAGCAAACAAACAGTTGTTATATTACCATAAACTTACATATTTATTATACCGTTAGACTAGTTAAGATGCATAAAAATGATATAGTACCCAAAGGACCCGGTCACCCCCATTCCCCTGTCTAATCCCTGTTCCTTCCATACCCCTAGCCTCTATATCAGCCCCTACAGTAGGTCTGGGTGGTAACTTTAATCACAAAAAAATTTCAGCGACTAATTACCAGAATAATGCCAATAAAATTTGCTGTGCGCGAGGCTATTATGTGGCGCTGCTCTAATTTTGGTGCAATTTGTCCAGAGCTTCCAGAGTTTCACCCACACGATGTGCCTGCAAAGCTGGAAAAGCATCCATCAAATACTTTTTGGGTTATCATCTTGCAGACCGGTCTCAAAAGCACATCTGTTCCCTGTGCGGGGGAATACAATTATTCATTGAAAAGGGACCAAAACAACTGTAATTCTGGATTTAATGATATATTTACACTCACCCCTCCAAATTTGTGAAATTGACATTTGTGGTGTCAGTTATCTGTGAGTTCACAATGAACAAATTAAATGAGAATATTGTTGTCTGGTGCCAAAAATATATGAACAATACCGAAAGTTGATTGAAACTACATATAATCATATAATATATAAATATTAGCGTATTTAATATTTGTTAGTGTAAGTGCATACTATCTACTATGAGAAGTTATTTTTGGTTAAAAAAAAACTGTGGGATCTTGGCTTGGGAACGTTGTGCATCTTTGTCTCAGCAACGAGCCTCACACTCACGTGTTAGCTGTTCTTGAGTTTCTCACAGTAACTTCTAAACTTTTCAGTACCATTAATTTTGCACTTTTAATAATGGACCCACATTCACCCCTAACCCTGGTGACTGTGAAGGTGTGACCGTACATATAAAATTCAAGCGAAAAATATGGCACTTGCATCCATCCATTCATAGTAAAAACAAAAATAAAAACAGTAGCCAATCACCACTCCTAACTGGGAGTCAGAAATCAAAAAAACTGACATTGTGCTGTAAGTGTCAGAAGAAGATAAGTTTGACCTTACATAGCATAAAGGCATGTTATCAGTGAAGTATCAGGACAATCGCTTTTGTTATAATTAACATGTATTTTTGATGGGTTTCTGGAAAGCAGAAGGTACTGGCACAAAAAAACAGACACAGGGGATCAAATCTGACACACTGGACGACTGGGTACAACCACGATACACCTGCCCAGGTCCCCTACATGGCTGTGTGAGCCTGACACTGATTCACATGTCCTGAGGGCTCACCTGCAGGGTTGGGCACGCCCATGCTGCTGGCGAGCTGGAATACGCGCTGCTGCTGCTCCTCATAGGACCCCGGCTCACTGAGTGCTGACATCATGCGGCGGTAGTGCTCTTCTGGGGTCATGTGACTCAGTGATTCCTGGCTCAGTGTATGCGAGCTCTCTGGGGAGGAAGTTAAACCACTCAGTCTCCCATCACAAGGCGTAAAAAAATGGCAGGGTTACAGGGAGATGTGAATCGCTCCGAGGGCATATCCACCGGCTGTGAACATTAATCACGGTGCCAGCACAGTCACGGTCAGTGAATCGAGGCTGGGTGGCACAAACGGAGTCCTGCCCCTCGAGGGAGGTGTTATTTTTACCCGGCACAGAGAAACCCGATCTAGGTCCCAAGCAAATGAAGAGAAGCTACTCCCAACCTCACAAAGGGTCTCACAATCCACCGGAGGGCTCTCATTAGAAAGTGTGTGTGTGTGTATGTGTGTGTATGTGAATATGCCTGCGTGTTGGCACATTTAAGTACTTTATGTATGCACTAAATATATTATTATCTACCTCCGCTACCCTTTACTCCAGAACCACTACAGTACCTGGGGATCTGTTTTACAAGGTAGCATCACAGAAGGGGGATGGTAAGATTCATATCGGTGCACCAACATAAAAGTTCATAATGAAACTGCCACAATTAAAAATGTGTGCACCAGATACAATTTGGGATGAACTTGAGAGGCATCATTTCTAACAGCTTTGCATCGGTAAAATCCGATTTATTAATATATAAGTATTAGCAGAGGCCGTATGCCTTTATTTTTTAGAAATGTGACCCATCATTTTTTACCAATAATTTTATATTTAGATTGATGCCCCCACACTAAGTTGTTTCTCAAACACACTCTCTGATCTCCAGTTTTCCACTGCTGTCAGAGGCCAATTCTTTGCAAGTCTCTCTGCCATGTCTCATGGGAGTTGGAGGCGTGTCCGGCGATGCATCGCATTGCACTGTGTCGAATCACACTGAATCGCAATAGGGGTGAATCATCTAATTAGTAGTTGCTTCATATGTATTGGATCGTTAGCAATGCATCGATATATGTATCGCATCGCCACAGTGATGGAGATGCACATCCCAATTTTATCCAAAGTGATATACAATTTGAGAAACCAGGGTCAGCCAGTCCCCACATTTCCTAGGCAAGTGGGTTAAGGGCCTTGCTCAGGCACCCAACGGTGACATCACTCTGTAGACAACATTCTGATCACAGGCACAGCAGCTTATTAAGCATGTCTCCATATTCATGCATAGACAGACAGACTCAAACACAGACTCAATTCCAAGATATATTAATTCTTTTGTACATTTCAGGTTTAAAATAATATACATTCTGCAGTTATTTTGCCATTTGCTCAGGAAGAAACAGTATTTCATTAATGTTTCTCAAGGGAAATACACAGAGAGACTGAACTGGAAACAGCAGACACAGTACGTTTACATGCAGAATTAAATCGAGCTACGGTTATACATCAACTAGGCCACTTAATTGGACTTATCCCAGTATAAGCACGGGAGGAAAATTGATTTATTTACTGAAGTATGCCCAACTCCACTACGATAGGTGGCGATATGGCTTCTGTCAGCTTGTTAAAATCAAGCTTTTTCTGGTACTACATCACAGACGGTAAAAAAAATTGACAATTTATAGGGTTCTCAAAATCGGTAGCCCGACATCCCGGGGATATTAACTTTTCCCACTGGGCTACCAAAATACAACACCGCCCTCCCCGACGGACCGCCTGAAATTATACTCCGAATCAAATTCCCTCCTTTTTTCACTTTGTCCGCTCTCATGACTTGCTATTTGAACAAAAAACGATCATGGAACAAACAGGTTTTTAATGATGATTTGTCCGCAGTGACGTGTACGCCTGTGCATATGTGTAATGAGTTTACTTCTCCACTCTTCTCTCTTTCATATGATGTTTGGCAAACACTATTGGGGCATTGCTACCACCCCCTATAAAGCAGTGTAGTTCTCACTTCATTTAGGGCGCTTTTCCACAGCACCAGGTACTGTGTTTTTAGTACTTCCAGAAAGTACCAAAAGTACAGTACTTCAAGGTGTTGGTTTTCCACTGGAGTAAAGACTGGTACCGGCACTGAATGACATTGCAATGCGAGGCAGGTATTTTGTACTGAATTCAAAAAATGGCTGTATTATGTATATAATAGGGCTGGACGATGAGCAATATTAATACCAGCATCGCATATTATGCACATGCAATTCTCACATCGCTAGTCAGCTAGATTAAGATAAGGTTTTTTCTTGCTTTCAGTTCTGTACGGACATTATAGCAGAGGGAGTTTGTTTCACTAAAACATTTTTACTCTGTCACAGGACAGAGGATTATGATTGTCTCGGAGAACACATACAGCGGTGATGCTAAAGCAGAGAAGGTAAACTTTAAACTTATTTTTTAAACATATATTGGATGATGTGTAAAAGGAATAATCATTAAAATTGCAAGTTTTTTTCCCTATGACAGAGTAAAAATAATGTAGCCATTTTTCGAATTCAGTGCAAAATACCTCGCCTCGTGTTGTGCAGTCATTCAGCGCCGGTACCAGTTTTTATGGCAGTGGAAAACCAGCACCTTGAAGTACCAAAAGTGCAGTAGCTGGTGCGGAGGAAAAGTGCCCTTTGGTGGCATTCTTCTGTTACTTTTGGGTCAAAGCTCGGGGCGGGGACTGTGGAGCACGCGCAGAGCACCTAGGCCAGTTTGAGTCCGATTGAATGTATACATGCAGGAGTAAATCGACTCCCAATCGCATTATCTGGGTGTGTGTGCTTTGAGAAAGTAGATTTAGTTCGATTTCAGTACTACAAGTATTTTAAAAGTCTGGTTTTAGACGGACTAGCACCATTGGATCATGTAAACTTTGTTTATAAAGTAAGTCTGGTACAAATACTCATAGGAAGTTCATACAAAACCACAAACATTTACACATACATACAAATGCTTATACTTCTATTCCCCTAAAGATCAATTCAGTGATTTTTTTTTTAAGTAATACCTGTGACCTTTGCTCTTCTCCAAAGTGATGCTTTGCGATCTGCACCACTTTGCTTACAGCCATTCCTTAACATGACTGTGGACAAGTACTGCCTCGGTCACAGTTTCTCAGAAAGTCAAACAGCCTGCATCTTAAAAAATACAGTATGTGAAAAGAAATCTTAAGCATCTTTGCACATATTTATTTTACTTTGCACTATTTCATATTTTGTATATATTGTTAAAAATTACACATCATGTCTTGTCATGTCCATGTTGTGTTTGATACGCTCAGGGAGCCACTATCCCAGTCTAGCTGTACTGTTGTGTACAATGACAATAAAGAACTGAATCTTTAAGTCTGTGATTCGCAGTGGCATTTTTTTGTTTTAAAGCCACTTGCCTAGAAAACTGTTATGCATAACACAAATCAATGTGTAAAACGAGCTAAGGAACCAATTAAAATGAAACATGGTAAAAGACTTTAAAGAGAGAGACAGTCTAATGGCACGTCGAGGTCAGAGAGGACCAGTGGTACTGTACTACTGTTGCTATGCAGTGAGCTGTTGCCGAACAGTTCTACTGTTGCTAAGCAGTAGCTGTTGCTAAGCAAGCAGTTATCCCTGAACAACAGCACTGTTACGAAATGTATGCATGATTCTTGTCAGATCCGGCACTGCAGCTCATCATATACTCTACAGACGATTGCACATCTACACTCTGCCCTCTGCTCTGGTTCTTCTCTGCTCGCTTTCGACGTCTTGATGTGAAATCCACAAATTGTACTTTCATTTTCAGGGTAACATTGCCACAGCAGTGAGCCATTTCTCTTATAGTTCACTTATAGTTCTTTAAAATAAGTATCTCTCTCTCATGCACGCACGCATACACACACACACACACACACACGCACACACACACACACACACACACAGAAAGGAAGGCAGGAGAGATGGAAAGAGTGGCCCCAGGCCCACGTGCTCTTACCCCGGGGTGACTGGCTGCGCGCCTTCTTGCTGCTGCTGCTGCTGCTGCTGGGAGAGTAGGCTCTCCGCTTACCCAGGATGTCGTCTGCAACACAGAGCGAGATCAAAAGTTAGCACCAGAAAAGTGGGGGGTTTGGGCGGGGGGCACAGCGACCCAGAGCAGCTAGGTAGCCACATACCTGTGGACATGCTGTGATCTCTGCGAAGGCAGTGACTTAAAGGGGCCTGAAGAAGCAGAGAGAGTCTGCAGGCTGGACCGTCCTCCCCCCTCGTGCTGGTTACACCCCCCAGGGAGAGCAAAAGCTCACGCTGAGTCTTACTCAGGCTCGCCGGCTGAATCACTGATTATCTGTTTTCATAGGGGCTCCTTACTCTGCCAGATCTCACTGCAGTGGCCGCACATCTCTCTCTCTCACTCTCTCTCAGAGCCCTGGGTAATTCCCCTCCCAAAGGAACACAGAGAAATGCGCAAAGCCTGCGTTAACATTATGCTTCACGCCAACGAGCAGCACTGAGTGTCGTGCTCCGAGCCTCCTCCCACAAACAGACTCCACATCAATACCCTCCAATACCACGGAGGGGAGGGGCGTGACACCAGCGCCAGCAGGAAGGAGGCAGCCGTTAAAGCCACAGTCGCCGCTTCCTCCCGCCTGGTGGCACAGTTAGACTTTCAGGTCTTTTTTTTGACTGAGGGATGGAGACACTGAGTTACTGCTTTGCGTGCGTAATCAGTAGTGCCATTATATGCTGACGAGCACATGTAATGAAGCACATAAACGTAGGAGAGAGCCCACTATGGAGACACCCCTGCAGAAAGAAAGGGACTAGACAAAGATTTGGTTTAAAGAGAGGAGAGGACCATAACATCATGTGATGAAGATGCATGTGGCCGACTTGCTCAAATAGCTTTATTACATTTCAAAACAAAAGCAACACTCTGATATCTAACATGAACCTAATTTATCATGACACAAACCACAATACAGGTTTAGCCCTATGATTCCACTTTTTACATGTGTGTGTGTTTGTGTGCACATGTAATTTTCATTTTATATTTTAGTTGTTATTGTGCAAATTTTCTCAGATATGGTTCAAATACAACAATTCTATGGGGCTGTAGACTGGTCAGGTCAGAGATTGCAACGTGACTCAAACAATTGCTCCTTAAGGCACAGATGCCCCTGTGTAGAAAAAATGGCCTCAGCCTTTGTTCAGCCGTACTCAGACCTGCACTGTGCGCTGGACACTAGGGAACAGAGCTGCAGTGTGCGTGTTGCTGAGGAAGCCAACATTATCACAAAGAGCAATGTACGACACTAAGCTGAGGCAGGGAAACGTGACATGTAAACATGAGTGACAAGGACACAAGCCAGCAAACAATCACGAAAGCTAGCAGAAGCGCCAAACAAATACTACAGCTAGAAATCAGGAGGAGCCGTTACAAATCCCTAAATAAAGGTGTTCAAATTTTAACCCAGCCAAATCTCTGCGCAGGGAGAGCCGGCTGTGCAGTCTGTCCACCTCAGCAGAGGATAAACACTCTGGTGACATCGGAGCCCAAGGCTGTCAGCACTAATTAAAGGTCCCACCGCTCAGACGGCCAGATATTCATTTCCCATCAGCGATCAGCAAACTAGAAGCTTTTTTTCCAGAAATACAGGCATGATAGCCAGACCTATACCCTGGGAAAACTAAAAACTTCCACCTTCAACTGAGAGGCAAACGAAAGGAGAGAAAGACACTAGAAAGGAGGCTGTTGGAAGCACAGCAATGCATTCCCCACCCTCCCCCATCTAATCCTTACTCCTCCCACACCCCCAACCTCTATAGTGTCTACAATTACTGGATGGATCAACAGGAAATGTGAAAGCCAATAAATGTTTCTACCCATCTTGACACATGACTCTGAAACTACACCTATTCATTTATTGCACATAGCATCCCATTTTGGTTCAAAAGCAGACGCAGCATTTTAATTTTCAATATGGCGCAATCAAGTCAAGTCAAGTCAAGTCAAGTCGGTTTATTGTCATTTCAGCCATATACACAGCACACGTGTAATATAAGACGTGGCTCCTCACATTTCTTAAAATACTTGCAGTGATAAAATACACTACACTGACATGATCCTTTGGTACAATAAAACATAACTAAAAATTAATGTTTTTATTTACGGTTTATCCACAGGATTAGCTACAATGAATAAGAACAGTATTTACAAATAAAAGTATTTTACCTCTTGGCTCTTTCACTTAGAGTATACCTATTCCAGTATTGTATAGAGTATCACTTAGAGTATACCTATTCCAGTATTGTATAGAGTATCACTTAGAGTATACCAATATCGTCCATGATAAATTTCG
>JAAGVU020000067.1:767077-777978 GCA_011763525.2 Mormyrus iriodes | reverse complement strand
TCACTTAGAGTATACCTATTCCAGTATTGTATAGAGTATCACTTAGAGTATACCAATATCGTCCATGATAAATTTCGCCGAATCAAAATACCAGAGTATGACAAAAATATCACAAGTCTACCTTGCACACTCTTCACACCATTCCAAAAAAAAACCTGACACCATTAAATTCCCCCATGATACATTTCGCGACCAGACTGCTACTGATAAAATTTGAGTGGGGAGGAAGCGATGAAAAAACTATATAAATCATAAAATATTATGAAAATCATCTCACGCCTCACAGTTTGAGAATCAATGACCTGTACAATGTTCCTGGGAGGTTTGCAAAAAAGATCCATGAAATATGTTTAAATGGCAGATGGCTGTGTTTACAAGATGGCGGCTGCAGCCTCTGTTTTTGCCTTTGGATACCCTCTGTTGTGCAGTGTCAATTTTGGGGTAAATTGGGTCTATCATAGGGCAGATTTTCAGGTATAGGATTTTCATTCATATAATGTTTTTGTGAAGTGGTAATAAGATCCATCAAAGATCAAATACAGCAAACAGACTATTAATAATAAATTCTATTCTATTCACAAGGTTAGGCCTCTTATTCAACTCACCCTTTTCTTTGCCGTCACTAAGTACAGTGGCTTCAATTTTAGTGCAGTTTGCCTCATAACATTAACAGGTCCAGATCTCTACCCATGCAATATGTCTGCAAAGTTTAGAAAAGATTGGACAAATAATTTTTAATAATCTAAAAACAATTTAACGGGATCCAACATCAGTAGAACTTTTTGATATTGTGTTAACAGGATCAAGTGTTAAATGGTCCTTTTTTCTTATCACTATGCAGCACTGCTTCGGTTTTGGGCCAATCTGTCTGAAAATTTATTCGGTTACAGTTTGTCACCCACAATGCCTCTGCAAAGTTTGAAAAAGATCTGTCAAACAGTTTTTGAGTTACCTTAACAAGAAAGCATCTATGGTGGTGGTGGACCAGTTCCAAGACTACAGGTATTCCCAGTCCGGGGATACAAAAAGAGATGCTGTAGCAGTTTGTTTCTCTCAGCCACGACCAGTGACAGGTCTGACCAGACAGACTCCTGAATTTCCCCCTTATCCCTTTAATCTGTCATCTTTATCAGGCCAGGTAGCAACAAAAGGTGGCGGGCAGCAGCGGGCAGTTGGTGGGAATGGGCAGGGATGCAGTGCCCCCATCAATCCCCACATTAGCACCGACAGAATGGTGCTAATGACTTATTGATCCAGTGGCGGCTGTGGACCCCGAGCAGACCAGGTGAAGGCCATCGATCGCCAACAGTGGGGAGCAGAGCAGCATGCAGGAAATGTGGTCAACCCTCCCCCCACTGCAATGGAGGAGGGCAGCATAATAAAATGGATAAAATGATGAATAGCCAGAGCATTTCAGTGTAGATTCTACATGACATAGCTATGCACAGAACAAAACCTGCATTCTTGGATGAGAAAGCATAGGGGATGTCTGTAGTGGTCCTAGCCACAGTGGCGCCCTAGGCGAGCAACAGTGTCAGCGCACCCTGACCAGGGCAAAGTGAAATTGGCTGGCAAGCCAGTGCCCCTTAGAAGTTGGTGCCCTAGGCAGCCGCCTATGTCACCTGTAGGATTGCCCGGCCCTGGGGAATGGATTTGTACATTAGGCTTACAGGAAAATTCTTATTCATTCTACAAATAAGCTGGGCATGAAATGGATGCCAAAAGATGAACAGCTTGTACAGTTAGGTCCCCATTCTATAAATACAATGATTGCAATGACAATGACACATTTTCCCAGCTAATACAACCTACAGTACCAAAAGCTGGGGACAAGCAAAGAAATGGAATAGATGCACTCTTCAAAAATTTCACATTAAACACACTTTTCCACTCTAGTGAATGGGAACAGACCTCGTAGAAAGAAGATGAAATGCTGATATCCACCCAAAAAAAGATGTTTTTCTCCTCTGCTTCTCAATGACTCTTTGGATGGTAATAAAAATCTCCACCATCACTTGCTGTTCAGCAGAACTGAATACCAGTCAAGACACTGTGATTCTACACACATAGCATATGACTCTCCTAGCACAAGCCTGAAGCCTGTCTTCAGCAGCATAGGGCGTGAGGTGGGGGAACACTTTGGACAGGACACCACTCCACTGCAGGGCACACAGACACACTATCGCAAATTAGGGATGGTAACTCACTACATGTTTTCGTATCGTGGGAGGGAACCCACATAAACAACAGGAAAACATGCAAACTCCACTTACACAGAGCCAGCTGTGGCATCTCAACACTAAACAGAGGATGTGTGATGCAACAGTGCTACATACTGAGCCACTGCGCCACTTGTATACAAAACAATGTATAATGAATTCTAGAACAGTGTTTCTCAACCTGGTCCTCTGGGACCCCCAGTCGCTCCATATCATTGCTCCCTCCCAGCTCCTGGTACATGGACTGTCTGGGGGTCTCCAAGGACCAGGTTGAGAAACAGTTTAGAAGTTCCTATACGCCCACTCGCCCGCTGTTCTGCAGAACACATGCTTCTTACCAAAATGTTAAGTGTTAGTGACAATAAAAGTATGGGTTACTGCTCAGTAATGCCATTCACAAGTGTATGAGTAATACTCTGAAGCGAATCAATGAAGATAAAGTACAAACATCTTAGCCACTTGTCCTACCTGTATGACCAGGACTCCTGAGAAGCAAGCGCTGCCTCTGGACCTCACTGCCAGGTTGGTATTCAGGGCTGCAGCGTAGACTGGAGCAGGTGGGGGAGAGGTCACCTTCACTGCAAGGCAGGAAAAGGGGCAGAGTGTGAGATTGCTACAATTTGGGTGCATGAGCATTCAGGGGAAATACTGAGGAACAGACACTAACCCTATGTGAGGACAATATCCTTAATTAATCTTAAAACTGTTTCCCATAGTAGAACTATGCTTCCAGTATTTTTATGGATTATCATCTTAAAACAAGCACAACTGAGAGAAGCACTTTAACAGCTAAATAATAAATAGTTCCTGAGGCTGGCAATAAGCACCATCACAAACAATACAGTTCCCTGCACTTTCCAGATACATATGCCTGTCAAACTTTATCACTTCTCTCAATGTGACATATATTGGTGAGAATCTTCTAAAGTCTAGCTGAAACATCTTTAAAACTGAAATTCTGACAGAGATTGCACCCAGAGTCACAACCATATCTTCATATGTGAAACTCAAGTTTTTGACAGCATTATACCATTTTTAAAATCTGCAGCCCAGTTACTGATAAACGGTCCTGATTCAGACTATTACCTTCCTATTTTCATCGAAACTGATACTTAGAGCCTGACAGTTATAACTTGAACAGACATATTCACATCTCCCAATTGCATACATAGTAAAATAAAATGTGGAAAGCTTTAAGCAGTGCCCATCGGGTGAATACAATAATAAAATCAAACCAATACTTTACAGTTATATGAAATCAAGATATCAAAATAGTTTTATAACAGGAGCAGTACTGTGTGAGAAGGTTAACAGCAATTCTGCTTTACTTTGAGAAGAGGCTTTCAACGGCATGGCTTTTTTCCAACATATGGCCCATGTCAGACATCCCACCTCCCCCGAAAGGTCCAGGAGTCTCCCATAAATTGACAGCAGCTCCACAACGTCCACAAATGATGCACAATGTCCCGGAAATCTGTTGTTCCGCTATTTGCCAGCGGTAAAATTAGCCGGCAAGAAGTTTTACTACCACAACGCCGCCCCAACCGGTCGGCACATTTAACCAGCGCTCCCAGCCCCAGTGGCATATTTTACTGCCAGAACCCTCCGCCCCCAACCCCGGGCGTCCCTCAGCAGTCTCCCTAAAATCATTATGCCCACAGTGTGATGCCTGCCATGTAGCTCTCTATTCTTTAGGGCCAGAACCGACAGAAGTGGAAATGGGAATGTGTGCCACACATATCATTAAAGTGCTTCATTAGAATTCTCCCTGAAACGTTGTATTTAACAAAGAGATTATGAATAAATCTGAGAATGCTGCTGATGTTGATGGATACAAAATCAGGCAGTTAGGGAGAAAGCAAGGGGGCTAACCTCTGTCCAGAGTAATTCAGAGGCAAGTCCCTCTGTCACGCCGACATCATGTGATATGACCATCCTTTCCTGAATGGTTGGAAGGGTAACACTTTACTTGAGGGGGCACAAGTAGCTTAATAACTCAGTTCCTACTCAAGTACAAATCCTGAACAAATAACTGCATCAAATACACGACCCGTTATGATTGATTAATAATGAGCAAACATGGGATATAGCAGAACTAACACTTAGTTTCTGGGTAATTAATACTTTAAGTAAGAGTGTACTACTACATTATTTTTACCCCCTAAAGTAAAGTGTTGCCATTTACTGATTAGGGTACACAAAATGCCTTCCTTTACACATCACACACTCCTCTCACTTTGCCATGAACCTCTTCTTCTCAAGAGCTCTGAGACACGGTTTCACGCTCGTATTGCATTAAAATCTTACCATTGTTCTTATCTACTTAGGCAACATAATGATGTAGAAATCCAGATTAGGATGTGGATAATATTAGCAGTATATGCAAATAAGTCCAGGAAAGGCGCGGGACAGAGCACTGTGGGAGGTCTGTGCGACTGGTGAAGTGCGGCTGGGAAAAGCCGTCATAGCAGAACCCATGCAGCCTTTCAATCGCGGCCACAACTGTGCTAAGAGAGAGCAGATTATAGGTCCCAGCCTGCTTAGACACAGCTGCCATGCATTAAGCTGCTCTCACACCACAACAAGCTGACACAGGCACTTGCTTCCTGTTCCTCAGCCAGGACCCAGGCTTACAGTGAAAAGCACGGCCGTGCCTCTGTCTTCCCAGCCTGACTGCTGAAATGGTTGCATTTCTGCCTTTCCTTAAAATCTCACCTCCTTTCCACTAAGCTTGCCATTAGCCCACATACACAGAACATACCTAGTCACCCAGTATCTCCTTTTGAAGGTAATCACTCATTTCAAGATAATGACACTTTGCAGCATATGTTGTCAGTCTGTCTATTGCTCTGCAGATTTTGCTTTAGATATATTTTTTTTCTTTGGTGACATACATATGTTAATACAGGGTGAATGTGTATGCTATGCATAATTTTCTTCAAAGTCCCAGATATTTTATTCTGCAGTATATATTACCTATTGAGAACAACTATGAAAACAGCATTCATGCAAATTTTTTCCTCAATGTTATTTTAAACACTGGAAAAAAACAAGCTTAAGCGATGTTAAAACTATTCTTATAAGACCCACCTTATATTGTAAAATTATTGTATATTGTATTGTAAAACGACTACCCTTTAGTGAGATAATTATGCTGTAGCTGAGTTGAATATTACTCTAAAAATAAGTTTCACCCCTTGGTTGGACAAATTATGCCACTTTATGGAAGTTAAGAAAGCAGTCATTCATTACAACATCTGGGTTATTAGCATTTGATGCGGCAGGTTGTAAACACTTTACATAGGTGGGTTATTGCTACCTGCTGGTGTGATTATCTATCTGTATTTCTGGAAGGAGATATTTACCCCTTTTCTAAAGCTGACAGAGACGGATGACTCCCCTTTAGCGAGCCTAACTGTTCACGATTGCTTGGGCTGTTGAGCAGAATAAGCCAGGATTCAGCATGGCTAATAAGAACCTCATTTGGCTGAGCAGAACCAAACCGGTCTGCTAATGGAACCTCACGGACAGGCAGAGCTGCTCAGGATCTTCCTAAGCAGAGTTCAACTCCATATGGCCACCTCATCTTGGTCTGGGGTGACAGAATTGGCCTGTCACAGAGGGTACCACCTGACCGCCTAGCTTAGAAATGCTGAGATCTTTTATCATTATTACCAGCTACAGACCGTAACCTCCATAATCACATTCGAAACCATTCAATACCCTCTCACTCACATGAGCTGTTTACCACGGAATGACTCAGACAGAGAGCCAGATTTTTGGAATGGTGGGCAGGGAGTTAGTTCTAAACATCCCAGTCAAGGTGTCACTTTGTTATTGCCAATGAGCACAAGCTCTACAACAGGGGGGTGTAAGTGCGGTGGTTCACTCACACTGACCCGTCCTGGAAATATATGCTTGCTGGTGATCCAGATACACAAATATCTCAGCTGTGGCTCCCACACAGCTGCGGTTGTTATGGATACCCTGAATCGGCCACGTCTGGCCGCTAGGTGAAGCATAGCAATAAAACCAGGAACATCCCACATCCTGACAGAAGTTGTGCAAAACTATCATACAGAAGAAAAGGACTGTGACTGCAAGGAAAGAAACGCAGAAGCGAACAAAAACTTTGTAAAGTCCTGAGACAAGCAGACTTTGATCGATTTCATTACTTTTTTTAGCCTTCTCACATCCAAATGAAAGAGGATTTGCACAGCAAAGACAGAAGTCTAAGCCCTATGAGATTTCGCGGCAGTGGTGCTGTGATGTATGATACAGTAGTTCAGCACACAACAAGAGTCATACAGCCCCAGGGACAACGTGTATGCTCATCCCTGTGTAAGCGACCAGGTACAACATGCAATAAATAAGCTAATGTCACAGTGGTGTGAATCAGCAGCGTCTTATAGCTACCGTGTACAGCCTGCTCCTACTGCTGGCAACAGCAGCAGACACATGCCACCCACAGACACCATACGTATTACAAAGGATTCTGCAGCCTTCCAACTTTGAAGCTGCCCCCGAAAACACAGAGTATGCATAATTGCACGGCTGTATCTCCCGCCCCCCTCTTCTCCACTGGGGCGGCTGGGGAACACCTCTGTGTAGGCTGATTTCCCACCAACCGCCCACAGGGAGCCCCTACATCGTATGCCCCGTTTCCACTGTGTCACGGGACAAAATGTCCCCTCCTGCCCGGCAAATACCCGCACTGTGCCAGGCAGGTTATCTACTGCCTTTCAATGACGATTATCGCTAGTTAGATATGACACATATAGTGGGTGCAAATTTATGCTACAGTGCAACACAAACTAACTCACTCAACCTGATGCAGCCTGGGATGGGCTCCAGGCCCTCGTGACTCCGACCAAAATAAACCGTTGGAAGATGGATGGAAAGCAATATATTCTAGAAAATTTTAAAACCATAAAGATTTGTTTCTTTACATGCTGCAGAAAGCAAATCCCCATTGACAATATATGATTTGATCAAAACTCTTTTCTACCCATAAACTCCATAGAAAACGGATTCAACTCGAAGCACCATAGTGTCTCGTACAAAATACATAAGTGTAGCGTAATACAACATACAGCCAGCAAGTCTAAAGTGAAGGTCAGATCTTCCTTTAAAGGGGCTCTATTATACTTATGGCATATACATAGGCATATGTGGTTTTTTAAGAAAAAATATTTTGATAACGGTTCTTTTTTTTGGAATGCTTTTCTTCCTGAAATTGGGGATGTCACGATACTAGAAATATACATATTGTCACTGTCCATAATTTCATTTTGGGGGTATACTAGAAGATTTACATGCTTCAATGTTCCAAAAAGCATTATTTTTCTCATATTGTACATCTCTGTTCACTCTGTCTATACCTGTGTCTGAAATTCTCTAGTGGAGCTTTAAGCCCCTCCCCCCAAGAGTCCAGTGTGCTCTGATTGGTTAGCTTGCCCAATTGGTCATCTTGCCCTACACGTTCCATTCCACTCTTGCAGTCTGCAGACAAATTCTTGTAGGTAGGCAGTCAATAAGGATTGTGTTACAAGGTGACCTCACCATATGACAACATTAAGGGCTGGAATTCCAACGAGGCATTTCAGGCAGATTAGAGAATTCTGTTGGAAGAGTTACTTCATTGGGCATGTACTTTGGGCCTTAAGACTTTGTAGACTGTTTACATGGACATAAAGCTATACAATATACTAAAGGAACAGGGGAGACAAAAAAGAAAAGCATAATAGGGCCCCTTTAAATCAAAACTGTAAAACTTTAATCAATGGACAAGATATCATTACATTCATCCTGATTCAAGACTGTATGTTCCATTCTTAAATCTTTCAAAAATATGTATCATTAAACAATTACTTATTATACAATTCAAGATACCTGACATTAGAAAATTCATTGATTTCCATTCCACACAACAAATAAATATTTTCAAAAATGAATTAAAACATGTTCAGTTTTACTTGAAGGATAGATAGATGAAGAATCTATTAGACTGAAGGCATACAAGATACAGAAAATATTCAAGATTACAGCCTACAAATTTATAGTAGTTTGAAACAAGTTTCAAAGGTTTCCAGTATGAAGCTATACTCGACTACACAATCGAAAAAAAAGCCCACGAAAATTTGCATGCACTAAAGCAAATATTTAATATTTTTGTACAAATCAAATAAGATTAGCTGACCTTTCGATTCCAAAGATAAATCTTACACCAATATGGTAATAAATGTCAATGGAAACATATAGGATAATAAAAACAGGAACGGCAATAGAATGAAAATTTAACAAATGTTAATGTAAGAAAATGGACATATTAGAATGAACATTATGTTTTTTCTGTTGTTTATATCATTACATAATTAGATCATTTCATCTTCCCTTTTCCCCGGTTTCATGTATCGTTTGCTATAAATGTAGCAATTGCCACAAACCTATGTCAGGTATCTTGGGGTTATATATAAAAATAAAGTGAAATGAATTGTATTGTATTGTGTACATCAACAGAATTTTATGTGACCATTGTCTTGTCTTAACTGTGTCTGTACCTGCTGTACATATGAGTGTCGCTGACAACTGGAGACAAATTCCCTGTGTGTGTGAACATATTTGGCCTAATAAACCTAATTTTGATTCTGATTCTAAATAGTTTGACAGCACTTGCCATAAACAAGCTTTTTAAGATTTTCATGGTCTCAGCTGCAAATAAAAAGAAAATTTGCAAGAATTAAACAGATAAAGCAGCTTAATATGGCATAGCTTTTCCCTTATATTTCCTTAAATGTTGAAGTCTTTGTGGCTTTTTACCGAAAGAAGAGAATGGTGTTCCACTTAATGTTACTGGCTTCAAACAGTTGATGAGTAGCTGAAAAATGTTTTCCGATTAGTCTGTGTTTAATGTGCGACTAAATATTCGAATTAGGGTTCAAATCTGAACTCAGACCAGGCACTTTTGAGTTTGACCCAGGAGTGTATATAATGTAAATCTTTCCTTCTAAATATTACCATACAGAAGGCTGGTACATTCAAGCAGTTGTATGTGCGGTGGCCGAATTACCGGCACCCTTGGAAAGATGAGTAAAAAAGGATACAAAAAACTGTGGTGGTGGTCAATTAGCTTCACCTCACACTGGAAAAATAAGAGAAATCCAGCCAGTAACTGAAGTAAGTTTACTCCAGATAGGGATGTCACCAGAACCGATGCTTACGATACCTTTGGATACTAAAATTCTGAAAACACGACTCCAGGTGCTTTAGTCTATCGCTACATGCTGAAGGAGGAGGACACCCACAAGCACAGGAAAAACTACACATGGCTAATCGTTTACAGTTAGCTTGGTAGTGCAACCCACATTTTATTAGATTGTTAGTGTACATTTAGCTTGATAGCGATAAGCTTTTTTCCAGTACCGCTGCAGTTAATTTATAATCTAATTATACATTGGTTGTACTTTAAAGCTAAATGCAAACGATTCCTTAATAATAATTAATAAATATACACTTTTTATAAAAACATCCGTAAACATTTTACTGATGTCAACTCTTGCTGCAGCAGTAAGGGTGAACTTGAAACTTACGAGGTGCCTTGAAACTGTCATCACCATCGCATCATCGGCCAAACGGCTGAGCGATACGTCACAGGGGAAGGATTCCAGAATAAAAATGTGGTTAGCAATATCGGTTCATAACACACTACGCGGTATTTTGCACATAAGAACACTGTACTCCATAGATAGCGGTTGGACAGTACTGTGTGTATGACCGATTTAATGAACCACAAATAAGACGAGAATGCTAATAAACAGTTTAAAACTACAGCTTTCAACTGTTCAAAAAGCCATGAAAAATGATGTCATTCATAGGAATCATTGCAGCATTTACGAAAAGTTGTTGCAGTACTAGCACAAAAATTATAGTACTGTATTCTGTTCTGGTTGTTGATTTCATTTACAGAAATGCCATTTTTATCATGTTCAAATGTTTTTAATAAAGGAGTTTATACTTAAGTACATGGGATAATCTTTTATACAGACTACTAAATTTCTGGTATCGTGACATCCTCAATTTCAGAAAGAAAAGCATTCCAAAAAAAGAAGTTATCAAATATTTTTTCTTAAAAGAATAACATATGCCACAATTATTGGCACTCCCCAGAAATTTCTGAAAAAAATGTAATTGAAGCATGTTCCCATTTATGTTTTATTTTAAGTTCACCTGAGTAATTATCCACGACTTCCTGCTTTACAGGGGTACGAGGCGATACAGTCAAATACCGTTAGTTATTCACCAATATGGGTAAGACATATGTAACAAATGTATTACGAAAACAGACCATCTTCAATCAGCGATGGCTGTAAAAAAAATAGCTACACAACTTAAAATGCTTAAAGCCTCTATTAGGGCAACATTAAGGAGTGGAAACAACTGGAGCTGTAATGAACCTGCTTGGAGAAGTACATTTTGCCCCCATGCAAAAATTTCTCGAAGGTTAGAAATTTGCAGAAGATGGTAGCATTTTTGGGGTCACCAGGTACCCAAACTTAAGGAGACAAAACCTGTGTCAACAAACTATTTGGAAAGCATGCCAGGAGAAAGCTTTTGCCTTCATCACACCAGAAACAAATGCCTGGAGTTAACTGGATGCTACTGAAACTGGACTGGTAGTGGGTT
>JAAGVU020000067.1:755800-766977 GCA_011763525.2 Mormyrus iriodes | reverse complement strand
AGCTTTTGCCTTCATCACACCAGAAACAAATGCCTGGAGTTAACTGGATGCTACTGAAACTGGACTGGTAGTGGGTTACCATGGGTTCTATGGTCAGATGAGGCCAAAATAGAGTTGAGGCAACAAACACTGAAAATGGGTTTAGTGTAGTAGTAACAGATCTTCAGAAAAGGTGGATCTATAATAATGTGGGGCCGTCTTCCCCGCAAAGGCTCAGGGAACCATCTTAGAATACATGGTAAGAACCAGGAGATTTGAACTCAAAATCTGGTTGCCTTTTCTAAAGAAAATAAACTAAAACTGGGTCGCGGTTTAACCTTCCAGCAGGAAAACGATACAACACAAGCCTCCAAATCCACACCAAAACGGTGCAGTGACCACAAACAAAAGCTTTTTCCATGGTTGTCCTTGTGCCCTGACCTAAACCACACTGAACACCAGCAAGTGATCTGAAGAGCACAGTCCAAAAGAGCAGAATGTCTCAGACTCATTGCTCTGTATTTTCCAGTCTCATCAAGCATTGTAGGAGATGATTCGGTGCTGTTATGATAGCAAAGAGCGGCTGTACAAACTACCGAATGCAGGCTGTCAATGATTGTGGCACATGTGATCTTGTTTTTTTTTAAAAAAATAATATTTATACTGAAGGGTTCCGTTTCCCCTGGAATAAACTTACTTCGAATAAATATAGGATTTCACTGCATTTTTCAGTGCGAGATTAAGCTAATTGACCAAAGACTTTTCACAGCATTTTTTTTTGTCTTTACCACAGATGCCAATAATTCTAGTGGATACTGTAAAAGCTTGTGCTTTAAATAGTGTAAAGTTATTCTTTGCACCTATGCCAGCTTAAATGTAGATTTAGCTACCAATCTCCATGAAGAGGCAGCCCATAATTTTGTTTTGTGCCCATGTCATACAATCATTTACTAGTCATTGGCTTTTCTGAGTTCTGGATAATGGGAGCAGTTAAAAGTTCAAGACCTAAAACTTTTGTAAGGACTGCATGTGAAGAGAGGTGTCCTACATTGCTCCATCCTAATAATTCACTAGGGGGCAATAGAGAACACACTAAATATATTTAATTATAATATCAAGCTTCATTTGCCAGCTAACCTGATTTTTACCCAATAGCCTCATGCATCTGCAATTAAAAATAATGAATAGCTTAGAAGTTTCTGAGACAGCAGCTTGCACCCAGACGATCTGCTCACCCACAGTCTGTGGTATGCAGCCCATATCAGTATGTTCCCTATGTAATCATTTAAAATTACCCAGCTAATAACAGTGGTGATAAATATTATTTAAAAATCAGAATTCAGTGTGTGCTGGATTGTTAAAAAAATAAATGAATTACGCCTAATTACTTGCAGGTTTTAAGGTCCTTAAGCATGTTGTGAATAGCACCCAGCACAATTTAATCGCAAAAAACTGAATACTTGTTTTCCACTTGATTCTAAAAAATTTCAAACTCTTTTCAACTGTTACACCTGTAACCCATACACCTATCACACCTATGATAAAGTAGCTTTAAAAGGCTTGAAATGCCTGCGGATTGTGGAAGAAACACTGGTTCGGCAGCCAAAGTTTAATGTCTCTGAACTATACGAACATACAGAAATATTACAGTGACAGCTGGAGCGACCCGCCTAGTCAGTGTCGTTTCAGTCCAGACAGAGGAATATAATGTGTGTTCGCACAAGTTGCTCTTCGGGAAAGGAGGAAGCATGTACATTTTAATTCCAAAAGTCAAAGTAAGTGTAGCACATTGACACTATTACAACAGTTCTACCCTCAGTTCTACCGCAGACGACCTTATCTAATGACAGCCGTCCATTGCACATCTCACCAGCCTCTCTCCAGCAACTACTCCCAGCAAACTCACAGAAGCACTTTGCTGACAGCCAGTCCAGCCATTCCTCATCCTCACCCCTAGTGGTATACTTGGTTTGTGTATGTGAGAAAGTGCATGTATGTGGAAGGACATAGTTATGGGGTCAGGTCAAGCTACGTGATTCCGCTTTTGAAAGAACTCGTTTCTGCAATGCAGACTCTCCATCCATGTCAGCAGCTAACTAAACCTGGGTATCAGATGTATATGACAAGTCAAGAATGACATCATCGAAAGGATACATTGTAACAGTTATGTACACCATGTTTGGCACCAAACCACAAAAATTCTGGTATGTTTGTATATACTGTAAATAAAGTGAGTTCTGAGTTCTGAACAAGTCAGGACCAATTCATCACAGGGCTCTTCTCCGTGTCACAAACATGTATATTCATGAGGGAGGAGTCACATTTCTGCAACCAGACATGCATGTTGTTTGAGAGTCTTGAACTGTTCTGGAGGACAGAATGCATCACACAGTCATGAAATGCATGGTACACATTGCTGCTCCATGAGATCTGGGTTCTATAACAAAACTACAGAGACAGGAGGATATACTGAGAATCACAGAGCAGTGCTTCTCAACCTGGTCCTCAGGGACCCCCGCACGGTCCACATTTGTGCTCCCTCCCAGCTCGCTGTCAGACCGTCCATATTCTTGCTCCCTCCCACTCCCAGTAGGAGCAAAACTGTGGACCGTCCGTGGGTCCTGGAGGATCGGGCTGGGAAGCACTGCAGTAGGGGCAACAAAGCAGAAATGATGGTCTGACCTCTTTCTTACAGCAGGGAAATGAAGCTCTTGCTCCTGCTTGATGTCAGCATGGCCGCCGCAGCCGTCGCTGTCGTCGCTGCTGAACGCTGAAGCCTGCTCCCTCTTGGGGGTGCGAGTCAGGGCCAGGGGTGTGGCGCGCTTCTCGGCCAGGCGCCCGCGGTTCTGCGCACAGGGAGTGCCATGTCACCGTGCAGCCCTTCCGCCATGACCCCAAGCAGCGTCTCACCGCCCAAGTGGGGAGACAGACACTCAAACAGGCAGGCGGGAGGCAGGCGATGATCAGGAAGATCCAGATTATTAAAAAAACTACAGAAGCTTTAGGTTTAGTAAGAATACTAATCCAACACTACAATCATTAAATACTGAAATTTACCAGTGATGACCACAGCATTTCTCAGACTCAAATGAACTGGAGACGAGGTAGGAGAGTAAGTAGCAGACTGTGTGAACCCTGGCCTTATGAAAGCAGTGTCTGCCTATTTTGTGGTTAATCCTGAAGATCCTTTATTCTTGTGCTAAACCAAGAATTCCCATAAATGGTAATGTTCCTTTAAACTCAAGGAGCAGCATCACAGCTTTGCATTATTAATCTCTGCTTAAAAATTAATCATACTATCAGGCTGCAAACCATTACTTTGAGAACCTTTGATTTTATCTGCTAAAATGCATATAATGGCTCATATTTAGTCTTAATCTCTGATTTTAACTATCATTCTATCCTGCTATGGTCTTTCTGTGTTTAACTAAAAAAATCTCTTATCATCACCGATAAGTTGTTTTGTATTCCAACATGATATAGAAAAAAATGGAAAATAAATCATATAGTATAAACTGACAAGGATAAGAAGCATGTTTCAATGCTGGTGGTATTGATCTGAACATTTTAAACCCGTCACGATACACCCACAATTCCATTTGGGTTCACAAACATCATGAAAACTCATTTCTTCCAAACTTACTCTTTCATAGATGTAAACACAGAACAACCATTCACATAAATATTAAATTACTTAATCAATTTGATTCTTAGATTTACTGAGAATTTATATATGAAAACACCCATTAAAGAAAATATGTTACACACATTATTATAACAATGTGCATATGAGCCTAAAGCAATAAGCAATGACTGAGGCCCTAATGGCAATTGCTATGTAACACAGTTACAGGCTGGTATACTGCGAGCAGTGGGTGGGAACGGGTCATCAGAAGGGCAGTTGGCTTTGGGTCATAGTGGTTTCCTGTCCCTAAATTCCCTCCTCAAACTTCTAATGAGGGAGAATGAGAGACAGAGAGCTCAGGCTTTTCAGGCAATCCACGAAGGTCACGGTGGATTAGTGTGTGGTTCTGTGCACACACACACACACACACACACACACACACACACACACACACACAAACACACAAACGCACGCATGCACACAGCAGGACAGTGAGACTCACAGCCTTAACTCACAGGACCTATGCATACAGAGAAATACTGAAGCACACGCAGGCATTTACCTGCATCAGAGACACACACAAACACACCCACACACTCCTCTATCACAAACTTATTCATTGATGTCTTTATCCAAAGCAACTTAAAGTAGAGGGAAGGGCTACAACTTATGCATACTGTCTGGGATTCAAACCCACACCCTTTGCGGTGTTAGCACAATGCTCTACCAGTTTAACTTCAGGAGCCGGAAATCACACCCGTCTAGGCCCCCAGCTTACGTGGTCTGCTAGGGCTGTGGGCCAGAGAGATGGGCCAGGGGGCAGACAGGTGTGACCCCCACAGGCTCATCATGTGGCACATATTAAAAACGGAAAATAAAAGCAGAATATCCCTCAGGAGAGTCTGGTCACACGACTACAGCCATTATTTTTGCCCAGGCCTTTTCAATTTTCCGTTTCTCACATTGACTGATTTCATTTTTCTTGTTTCTAGGTTGAAAAATACCCTACAGATAAGGTGCCTGTGAGCTCTGAGCAGAGCCCAGCACCCCCCAGAAAAGAGAAACCTGTCTGTCCATTACACAGGGGAACAGTCTAGCAAGAGGTGCATTCCTGTTCGTGTCCTGCCTTCCTGTTCTCTATATCGACATGTTGGTAATTCTCCACCTCTCAATCTGAAGGCTACAGGTAATTTCATCCATGATTTTACCCCCTGAAGGTAATCGGCACATAAAGGACAAGTGCAGCACCACATATCATCTTCCTGACTCTTTAGAATCATGCTGTCACCCTCCTCTCACAATCAGTGAAGAAAAACACCCATACAAATCCACCTGACAAACAACTACAGCTCAGACCACAGCAAACAAAGAATTTTTTTTGTTCTCCAGAAAGTTACAGATATCTTATTAGATGGATAGAAGAACACCCTTTGGTTCTCAAGCCTCTCTTCAGGGGCACCTCAGTCATCCCATGTTTGTTAAATTTCGCCACTAGCTCACTTAATCAACTTAAGTTAATTAACTCAATGAGGTATTTATTAGCCAAACAAGGTGTATTAGTAGGTGAATTCAACAAAAACATTGATATATTCGATGGTTCGTGAGTCTACTGGGGTGTCTTTAGAAGAGGTTTTAAAATGGATAAGCTAACACACTTCGACAGACATAAATATCATAGTTTTACACTAACATGAAAAATATTTAAGCATCATTTTCTTTGACTGCCTCAGAGTTTTGCACTACTAGTACCATAAATTTCCATATGGGTAATGAACAGCTGAGCTGCCATGAAATGAATTCTGCACTTCCTCCTAAGCCTGAATGTTAAACGCCAAATAATAAACACACATTGGAGCACATAAATACCATGGCTACTCAGATAGCTTATTACCAAGCCAGCTGGTAGGGCAGTCCTGAATCAGCAAGCAGGAAACTGTGCCAGTTAAAGTCTAAAGTCTCGGGGAATGCCGTTGTGCTCTTTTACAATTTCATAATTACTTCCCATTAAATGCTTCAGTAAATAAGAAACTCTAGAAACAAATACCAGTAAACAACTTAATATAATTTTATGATGAGTATATGAATTTAAAGATGTATATGTAACTTTCAATTAGTGCATCTTTTAACTAAGAGCAATAGAAAACATTTCAGTTATAATTTAGCATTAAAAGTGTATAACAATCACAGCAGAGACTAAGTGACCACAGCTGTACTGTATGGGCAGCCCTCAGGTACAGGTCTGGGGGCAGGGGGGACTCGCCATCACTGGCCTCAGAGCTCCGCCTCTTTTCAGCTGTAGTGCAGGCTTCCCCTGGGGCATCCTGAAAAAGCAGGGCTGCTTTAAATGAATCCATTTGCAGAACTGCCCCCCAAGCCAGCCCTGCAGTTGAAAGCAGTCAAAGTCCATCTTGACTAGATCCAACCTCATTTGAAAAATAGACCCATATCTTCAAACGACCTTAAGGGTTCCTCACTGGCCATCCACTGCTCCATTAAGGGTGTCTCACTAGTTAAGGGCCTCCCTTGTTAAGAGGTAGCTCAGGGCCCCTTTAAGGGTTCTTAAAGAGAGTAAAACACTGTTCCTCTAAGAGCAGCCTCTCCCACTAACCATGCATTCCGATTTCCAGAAGAAACACATTCGGGGCACAATCTGCATCACATGCTAATTCAGTGTGCCAACTGAGACCTCGCGCTGGACTAAAACAGCCATTACACCTTCAGGCCAATGGTCGTTACCTCGAACACGGGGCTACACCACCAAAATCAAGGGAAACATGCTAGACTACTGAACAACTGGGTTTTTCATGAGAGACCCCGGCACAGCAAGCCCCAGCTGTTTGCATCTCTATACTTGTGGGACTTCCCAAAGACAGAAGGATTTTGCATTTTTACTTTTGTTGGAGAGAAAGAAAAAGGTCTGTTTGTCAAAAAGGTTTCGACAGAGATAGCAGGAGCTGCAGACAGTGTGACGTGACAGATACGCAGGCAGACACAGAGGGCAGTGGCAGCCCACAGCATTCCTGCAGCTACAGTTCCCTGCCCCCGCCCCACCCCCGCCTTGCTCTCTCTGGGGGGGAATGCCTAATGAGTCACGCACCCAAGTGGCGCGACCTCTCCGTGTGTGAGCGTGGGTGGGATGTCGGGACGGTGGGGCGACGGGGTGGCGGATTGGCACAAGCCCAGACCCGAAAGGGAGGAGGGAGGGAAACCAGGGCCGTTGCCACACTGGCTGTTCCTTACCAACACAATCAAGCCAAACAGCAAGAAGGAAAACAGAAGTGCAAACATGTTCCCTAACGCGGCACTCACAAACACCCGCAGAAATGTGCTCTCTCACGGGGTACTCACAAACACCCGCAGAAACGTGCTCTCTTACGGGGTACTCGCAAACACCAGTGCAAACGTACTCTCTCACAGGGCACTTGCAAACACCAGCACAAACGTGCTCTCTCACAGGGTACTCGCAAACACCAGCAGAAACGTGCTCTCTCACGGGGTACTCGCAAACACCAGCAGAAACGTGCTCTCTCACGGGGCACTCGCAAACACCAGCGCAAACGTACTCTCTCACGGGGCACTCGCAAACACCAGCGCAAACGTACTCTCTCACGGGGCACTCGCAAACATCAGCAGAAACGTGCTCTCTCAGGGGGTACTCACAAACACCCGCAGAAACGTGCTCTCTCACAGGGGTACTCACAAACACCCGCAGAAACGTGCTCTCTCACGGGGTACTCACAAACACCCGCAGAAATGTACTCTCTCACAGGGTACTCACAAACACCCGCAGAAATGTGCTCTGTCACGGGGCACTCGCAAACACCAGCGCAAACGTGCTCTCTCACGGGGCACTCGCAAACACCAGCATAAACGTGCTCTCTCACGGGGCACTCGCAAACACCAGCAGAAACTTGCTCTCTCATGGGGCACTCGCAAACGTACTCTCTCACGGGGCACTCGCAAACACCAGCAGAAACGTGCTCTTTCACAGGGCACTCGCAAACACCAGCAGAAAGGTGCTCTCTCATAGGGCACTCGCAAACACCAGCAGAAAGGTGCTCTCTCACGGGGCACTTGGAAACACCAGAGCAAACATACTCTCTCACAGGGCACTCGCAAGCACCAGAGCAAACGTGCTCTCTCACAGGGCACTCACAAGCACCAGAGCAAACGTGCTCTCTCACAGGGCACTCGCAAGCACCAGAGCAAACGTGCTCTCTCACAGGGCACTCGCAAACACCAGCAGAAAGGTGCTCTCTCACAGGGCACTAGGAAACACCAGAGCAAACATACTCTCTCACAGGGCACTCGCAAACACCAGCAGAAAGGTGCGCTCTCACGGGGCACTTGGAAACACCAGCAGAAACGTGCTCTCTCACGGGGCACTCGCAAGCACCAACAGAAACGTGCGATCAGGAAGTCGGCGCCAGAAAGAAGAGCATGTAACCTAGAAAGCAGAGAACTGAAGATGGTGCAGACATCTATACTGTTCCCTTGAGCAGGATTATAAACCGGAATAGCTACAGCTTATATGTTTATTTTCCTAAATGGGTAGAATTTCAGGTATGTAGTTTCAGATCAAAACAGCTACTCAGTGAAAGCACCATAATATTCACAGACGAAGTGAAAACAGGTGCCATTAAAAACCTTCAGCCTCTGTGCAACTACCCATTTATCCGATTGGCGATTCCTTCTTATTGCAGGCCATTAGATGTTAGGCTAATTCACCACTACAGCCCTCCATCCTGCTTTTTTTTTTTATTTGAGTTTCCTGTCCACACCAACATCACAACTCTGCCCGAGCTCCTCGGCCTGTCAACCTCTATAATGCTAGGCTAACATGCCTAATATTGACTCATTCCCAAGAAACAAGAATTCCTTACTTGGCTATTATCCTTTTAGAAAAGCGTTTTCTCCAAAAGTACAAACAGAGAGTGCTACATTATATTCAACAATACAGCTGGATACTTATTACTTCATGTTAATAACAGCCTGTTAACATTATATGTTCATTTAAGTGTGTGTGTGTGTGTGAGTGAGCGAGACACAGGATGTTGAGTGTGTATTTCTGTGTGTGTGTGTGTCTGTGTCTGTGTGTGTGTGAGTGGGACACAGGAAGTTGAGTGCGAATGTGTGTGTGTGTACAAATTTCCCTAATGAGGAAGGAGCAGAGTGAGAGGGGTGCTTTGGATCTGAGGGAGCTGTCTGACTTGACTAATATGATTTAATGCACAGATTCAGCAGAGAGCACACTCACAGAGGACACACACACACACACACGCACAGCACCGCCTGCTCCATGCCTGTCCCAGGGAGAGATCCGGCCAGCAGTTGCCATGGCAGCCCAGCCTCAGTGCCAGGGGGACAGCAGGAAAGAAGCTGAGCGCACACACAGACACACAGATGGTCACTGTGCCAAACCCCCCACAGCGAGACGCTGAGAGACACAGAGGCGTCTCACTCACTGCCCCACGTCCCTCCTGCTCAGCCTCAGAGTCATTCTGACACTCTGCCATTAGCCAGGCCTTGTGGGGACCAGAGACAAAGCCACCGATACCGCTGGCAATGTTTGCTCTAATGTTTCTTATAAGGCGCTCCATGAAATATGTTTACAATGTCTACTATGTTACTAGACACAGTAACCCTCTGGGGGACAACAAATTCAAGCTGCTGGTTAGTTTTCAGTGAAATGTTTCACCTTGTCTGTTACATGCTCTTTCAGCAAATATAACTGTTATATTATTATGCTACTTTAAAAACAAGAAAAACATACTTCTAGTTCGCTTAAAAGTCTGCTTGAGACAAGGGTTATTTTTTGTATAAGGAGGCGAAGGTAGGCTGGCATTTAGCGCTTAAATTAGGCAGGTCTGGCCCTGGCATATCCCTGCATTCACAGTCACAGCTAATCCCCCACATTTCCCTTGGCTGGACTCTGACACTGAGCTGAATGGCAGACAGGGCCTCTCCCCTGGCCTCTCCCCTTTCTATAGCGGCCCTGAGCAGCACCCTGGCCCCGAACACCAAATCCCTTCATGAATGTTTTCGCTTCCTCTAGGATGCTGCAGGAAAAGCCCTGGCTCCAGGGCTATTTACGAGCCAGCAGGGAGAGCAATTTCCTGCTTTCCTCCGCCATTTCCGCTGCCCTGGCAGTGAGAAGAAAGTCGACTCCTCACGGGAGGCCACGGGGAGCGCACAGAGGCTGGGTATGGTAGAACTCTTAAAGGTACGGTGTACCAGATATGCTACCGTTGGCTGCACTGTTCGCTGTCAGCGTTACAATCCATGTTGACACCCTGCATGTGACCGCACACTACATACTGACCAAATGCAGTTACATGTACACTGAAGGTGTCAACCTAATGCAGATCACAATGCACCTCAACCAAACAAAACCATGGATCTACATCCTTTGTAGGTCCGAGCACTCTATGGGTCAAGTTCATTCATCCTTCAATTATTGTACTTGTCCGTACTTATTGTGCTGTCTAGAACTAATAATGAACACCAGCCACACAAAACGGTGTTCTGTATGTAAATGATACAATGAACCCACTTCTATTTCTACAAGTGTAGGGTGAAAATCGTAATTCACAAATGCAACACAAGCAAGGCTAAGACAAATATAAAAAATATAAATCACAAAATATCAGTGATACAGGCTGCAAACTGCAACAGACAAAATTATAGTCAAATCCAACGTGCCACGACAAAATTGACAAGAACATCATAACATGAAGAATCACAGCACAAGCTAACTCCACCAGCCCAGCAAAGAAGAACACAACACAAACTAAAACCACAAGTGTTACACATCAGAAATGCAGCACTATATTAAATAACAGAAATACAATACAACCTGAAGCAATTCAATGCAGGTGATTCTTGCCGCCCCACATCTCTGACAGAAAGCCACCATAACAACTCAGAACACACTTTTTATTGCAGTTCTTGTAATTAAGAAGATTCGACTAATACTGCCAAATCAATATGACTCAAAAATTTCACATTTGTCAAGTGGTCTAAATATTAAGTGCATTCTGATGACTGATAGTTCCCTCATGTCCTGTAAAATATTCATAGGTGTGACTAATGATTGATTGCCACTGGGATACTGGAATTATGAACAATCAACTCCTTACTTACTTACTAAGGATATAGGAATAGAAAGTAAATCTCATAAAAACCCCAATCTGAGTTATTCAATAAGCTTGACAAAGGCATGTCCAATAAGCATTATAGCTTCTTTTTCTTCTATTTACTGTGCATGTCTGAATCCATGTTCAGGATACACACAGCTGTGACTGTTATCACGGCCTGCGTCTGTGTGTCTTCTCTCTATTCTTGTCCTGTGAGGGGAGGAGGACCCTAATCAGTGGATGCTTAGCAGCAGGGGGTGGGGGTTGCATACATTTCACATTTTTTTCCATATTACCTTACTTCATATGAATTATATGATTTACTCTGTGCTTTTAATTAGTTTCAGTATGAAATAGTCTGGGGGCGGCACGGTGGTGCAGTGGTTAGCACTGTTGCCTCACACCTCTGGGATCGGGGTTCACGTCTCCGCCTGGGT
>JAAGVU020000067.1:743315-755307 GCA_011763525.2 Mormyrus iriodes | reverse complement strand
CGCAGCCTCCGGGATAGGCTCCGGACCCCCCCGCGACCCGAAATGGAATAAGCGGTTATAGAAAATGGATGGATGGACGAAATAGTCTGTATTTGAGGTGATGATACTTCGCTTTTGAAATTCTCTTGTTCTAATTGCTGGTTCTCATTTTGAACTTTGGACTTTTTTCTTTTTTAATATGTGCAAAAAGATTGTTGATGCAAAAAAGCCATTCAAACAAACTACAGATGAGAGACTCTTAACATGGGGTGTATATTTCAGGAGGACTATAAACCTGGATGGAGATACACTCCATTTTTACATTACTATATTATATGCATTCAATGTATTATTGTGATAATTGATCTGTAGGTTTCAGCCTTTTGCCAATGGGATCCATGGGGCAACAAAGCGCTGGTTCAACCAGAGGGAGCTGGAAGCAGGAGAGACAGACTAAGACAAAAGGGAAAGAAGAAGCAGGCAGGTAGGCAGGCAGACATAAGAGACTCCATTCTGAGGACACTGTTCTGGCCACTAAGAGGACGGACAGATTTTGACAAAAGTAATGAATGGAGGGAATTGGGTGGTAGTACCGAATGCTGGGTTAGGTACCTTTAGGTCTCTCATTTAAGTCGCTCACTGAATGTGGACATGCTTTCCAAAAGATACACACAGTGACTTATCGCACTGAGAGGGAACCATGAACCAGTGGCTAAAGCGACAACTCTGCTAAAGAAAAATGAAAAATTCTAGCAACTAAATGTCAATTAGTACAAATAAATACTTAAATAAATGTATTCAGGTTAGCAGCAGTACGGTTATGCTCTCTTAGATAAAGGAGATAAAACTACAGGATACTGTCCTCAGACCTAAGCCACCAACAGAGCAACAGGAAATGCAAGTCCCACCAGCATTTCAATGTAAGCCACACAAAGGGATTCCGCATTTTGACACCTGTATGCTTTGAAGATATAAATGCCATAAAATCATATGGCCATTAAGGAAAAAAGTGAGACCTTGCAAAGCACACCGAATCACGGGAGTCAATATGATCTGTCGCTACATCCAAATCAAAGTTTAAGCATGAAAGAGAGAATTTGTTTTTGATGAACAGGACCACAATCAAAGCAGCCCTGACATGTCATTTGGTCACAGTTATAAGATATTATATAAAGCTTGTTCCAAAATTAACAAATGAGTGTGCTGTCTCAATGTTTTTGTTCGCCTTCTCTGCATCCCATGACTCATATTTACTGATAACAACAACCTAACATTGACTGCAGTAATATTTGTGGATTGCATTCATTTAGATCTTTCTACATTTGCCCACAGTCCACACCATTACAGTGTTAAGCGATTAGCTCACCTGTATCAGTCACAGACTTCCAGCTTATTTTAAACCCCCTTTACACTGTGTGCTATACACTGAGTAATCGGCAGGAGCCAAGCTGAGAGCCTCCTAAGCCTCTTACACCCTTCCCTCCGGATTAAACCAGCAAAGGCGACAACGGGTACATTTTTCTTCGATTTTATTTTTTTAATTATTGCCCTAGATGAAGCCACTGGGAATTATTTTTTACTGCCAGCACTTCAGGTGACTGGGAGACTGAAGAAGGGCAGGCAGTTGGCCCAGGGAAAAAACCGTCAAGGGGCCTGCTGACCAGCATCAGGCTTGGGGGTGGGGGGGAGGGGGCTTAGCAAACAAAGAGAACAGTCCCCGTCACCCAGGGCCAGCACATGGCGAACAAGTCACAGCCCAAGGGCCGGGACAAACAGCCGTTGGACAGAACAAAGGGAACATCAGAAGTAAAACCTGAAAACAGGGCATCTCAAAATATTTGTCTGGACTGCACTCTTGTGTTTTATTTGCTCATTCCAGACAAAAAATAAAGAGTGACACTCATGTGTTAATTTCAAAACCAACTTTACATAATATTTTATAATTGTCAAAGAAAAAATTATTTTACCTTTAAAGGTACATACACAATTTTACTGGCAATGTACATAAAGACATACACACCTAGTAAACTACATAAAACAAGATGATGCTGATACCATCCATACATTCACAGCACACAAATATCCTAAAACATATTCAGACAATCCAAAAAGACACATATCCATACACCAATCAATTACGATCTCCCTAATTGTTTTAACTGTATGCATGTGAGCCCTAACAACCAGTGACTCCCTGTGTGTGTGTTAACATACTTGGCCATATAAACCTGATTCGGATTCTGATTCCACATCACACCAGCCTACATTCTCTCTAACTCTCAGTTGTAGGTAATCAGTTCCTCTAAACATATATATTCCATTTAAGATCCTACTTTTCAAGAATGTGCACATTATAGACTAAAAGTAGGTTTTTAGCATGTTTGTCTTGAATCTGTCCTGAATCAAAGCAAATTAAAGAAGGATTGAAACACTCATTTAACTGTCCTCTTACCACTGGAGACGAAATTCGACACCCAGGGCAATCACAGATTGGTGGATGTACCTGTAAAATTCCTTTGGACATAAGGGTCTTCAAACTTTTCCCTGTAGAAGAAAGAGAACATCCTATAAATGACGTTAACGGCCAGTTCACTGAAATAGACCAAATCGAATGGAAGATTTAATTAAATATGCAATATTTTATTATTAATTATAAAATTAAATCTTGTAGTGACCAGCAGCAACATACAGATAGGGCTAAATACCAAGGGTTCTCTGGGTAGAAAGGTTACTGATGCAGTCCTTACTCTTCTGTATGTGCTGGCGCGACAGGACTTACAGTAGAATGACACTGGCATTAATCAACCTAAATTTGCAGTGCTCATTGGCTGTCTTTCAAAATTTCATATCAGACTTTACTGAAAGAGCTCTCTGTGCCGTTGACAACACAGGTACCTTAGTTCAGATGAAACAATCTGGAAAAAAAATTCTCTAATCCATGACTCCACCTTCCATACCACTTATCGAGCACAGGGTCGCATCGGATATTTAGTAATGTACTTAATGGACACCCTTAGCTAATGGTGAATAGGTTTTCACCATTCGGTCACAGTCTTCACACAGTGCTCTTATTGCACACTAAGAGTTTGACCTTCTTTAGTTACCCTAATATGAAACACAATGCTGCAAGACATGTAACTATTTTAGGCTCCCTTGTAATTTTGGGTACCAAGAGCATTGGCTCATCAGTGGACGTGAGGTCACCGCATCCGCTCGCAAAGAGGTCCAATGATACAGCTCTCCATTTTATTCATGTATCTGGCGCTTTTATCCAAAGCGACTTACAGTGGAGGGAAGGCTTACAATGTACTTGGTGCGCTGCCTGGGATAAACTGTATCCCTTCCCTCTACTGTAAGCCGCTTCAGAGAAAACGCTATCATCACAGACCTACACACACCAACAAATGAAGACATTTTCAAAACGTGGTGCCATTGCGACAATATATGTTTAAAATATTTATACAGATATACAACCTTGCTATATAAACATCCCTACTGTAACGCCAACAGCTCCTCTACCTGTCAGCGATAACTGGGCATGAGAAAAAAAGTTACCTTTTATTCCTACGTTTAGTAAGGTACATACCGTTAGCACAAAATAATGTGCCCCTACAAATTCTGCCAGTTTCAGCAATTGCCCCGCCGCTCCACATTTACAGCTTATCTAAAATCTGCGTTTGCCCTTTCCCCTTGAACTCACTTCATAATGCCGTCATTTACATTAACGTTTGAACCTGATAAAAGTAGTTGTTGCACGACAATAATCCAATTACTTCATGCTGGACCCAAATCTTATTCTGTACGTATTTTAATTTTATTTAAATGTCAATGCAGCGATTCCTAAGTGCGCCCAAGAAACGTGCGGTCCAAGGTCCCGTTTCTCTCCTTTTCCGATAACTAATATTAGTTTTTCAGTAAACCCAGTGATCTACGGCCAATCAATAAGAGTAAGGGCATAAATCAAACACGTTACAAGAATAAAAGCTTACCCTTGTGCCTGATACTACGTTTCCAGTCTTTTGCCGTCTCCCTTCCACTGACAAACTGGAATTCGTTGGGGGTGAGCCACTCTCCTCGGTATTTGATCGAGGGTCCTTTGCTGCCCTGGCACAACTTATTGATGTACAGCAAGGCTTTGTTCTCTCCGCATTCCACCTCGATGCAGGGCTCTCCGTTGTCAAAGAAAGGCTGGAAGTCGGGTATGGAGGAGAACCTCTCCAGCATTAAGTCCTCGGTGTGGTGAAGGTGCGAGTTGTGCAGTGCTGCGTCCTGCAGTCCCAAGTAAACGCGATGATGGGCGAAAATGTGATCATAAGGCGGCGGATGAGGGGTCACCACGGGGATAGCGGTGGCATTTAAAGGGGCCAGGTATTCCGGCTGGTTAAATGCAGCCAGTGCCATATCATCGCCATCGAGCGTCTCCTTTTTTATTGCTGGCATATTAGTGAGAGCGTAGCGGTGGTAACAAGTGATTAATAGTTCGTCCGAATCAGCTTGCGCGTCCTCTTTGCGGAGTTGGTCAGCCCTCGGCTCGACAACAGTCCACTTTGTTTTCCAGGGGGATTGCCGCTTGCTTTCCGGGAGTACTCCTTCTAAGTTGCCCGACAAATTGCCATTGGCGACTTTCCGGCTTGGAGCCGCGTCGCTCTCCGCAGGGCTCACAGCTGCACTCTGCTTACGGGCTCCGCCGCGCTCCTGCCCACTACATCGAATCGGACTCGCACAACTAATGCCTGACATTTCGGAGGGAGCTCAGCCGTGGTCATTATGCTGATTAAAATTAGCACTGATCCCACATCTATCCCGCGCGCACTTTGTTTTAAGAAAATATCTAAGCTCCCGTCATGCGCTTATTGTTAACCCTCAACTATAAATAAATGCTTCCCGATTATCTTGATGTACGTAAAATGTCAAAATGTTACTTTATCGTCCTGGGTATACCGCCCAGTCGCTATAATTAAATGCTTATTGCTTTGTTAGATATTAGATCTAAACAGATCGCATTTGACTAAAGTTTTCCAAATCGTCTACTAAGCGCTAACTACGCAAATAACCTTTGACCTTCCTAATTCTATAACTGCTCGAGTGAACTGATTGCCTATAGCTGGTGGGACGTTTAAGACGTTTTAACCCTATATATTTAAAATCGCGGCTTAGCGCAGAGACCCAGACCAAACAAAATTTGCACTCTTCGCCGCCTCTCCAACTTGGCCCATTTAAACAGCGCCGGTTTTGCTAGCGCTAAAACGGCTAAGGGGGGTCACGACGTACGTCGCTATGTTGCAATTCAAAAACGGAAACCTCAATTTCCTGGCTCCAAGCTTGGGTTTCAGAGAACATATATGCTATTGAGAATTTTATATATATATATATACACACACACATAAACACACACAGACCCCAAAGCTATGATTCAAGTATTTTCAAATTAAAGTTATCTGTAGGCTACATGTATGGTGAACAATCAAAAATCAAAAGTGATAATTTGGGATTCTATTTAGGTTTTCCATGCTGACCATAAAGAAATTACCATTAGAAGATTCACTAATGACTTCATTTAAGGTTTAAAATGCTGGTCATTTCATACTAATGGTATCAGCTATTGATATTTTATTTCACTTCAAACATAGACTGCACATTCCTGTACTGGAAAAGCAAAAAAAAGCAGCCTGTCCAAGTTCTTCAGAAAAAGAGAAGCTTTAATGACTTACAAGAAGGGAACTCTGGAGGAAAGAGTCAGGACCCAAAGACTTTTTTCTTAGTAGATTATGTATATGTATGCTCGTCTGTAAACAATCCTCCCTGTTTTAGGGAATATACTGTTAGCCCCAAGTGGCACTCAACCAGGCTTATTGTCATAGGTTTTCTTTACTCTTTTCACAAGTGAAACTAGTGGACTGGTCCACTTTTACATGTCGGAAAATCAGCAATCGTAGAATTTCCTCTAAACCTTATTAATTAATAGTTCTAAATTAGAGCCTATGCGACAGCATATTGTGAAGTGGCATAGACCTCCAGTTTGAGGACATGAGGACATGCCTTTTGTTACTGTTTTGCTGACTTGTCCTACCAATGCAGATTTTAAGGAGGGGACATGCTTCGCCTAATAGTTCTACCTTGATAACAGCTTTATTTTGATTTTTAAGCATTCAGGCTTTCAGTTCCTTCTTAGTACTTTGATATATAGGTCTATAAGCCATTACTCTGCATGACAATCAATAATTCAGTCATTGAAAAATCTAATGCTAATTCATAGTTTCTTATTGCTGAAAACTTTTATAACTGTATTTCAACCAAATTGGGTACAAGGCAACAGGCAGCTCTGTATATACTCTTGTAAAAAAACATTGTGGCTGTACTGCATGATTTTTTCTTGACCATGAAAAATGCAAGAAACTAACACACAGCACGCATAACACAGGTAATCTCCGAGTTAGTTTTGAATGCCCTCTTAAAAAACCCCCAGACATGATTATTGTACTGTTAGATGTGAGGAAATATGTCAATTTGTAAGACACATATTAATAGTTTAAATAAATTCTGTCCTTGAAAAATACTGATATTGAGCATAATATTAATAATCTTTTCCAGTATCTTGGAAGTAACTGAATGGTTCTCTGCTATTTTTACACACAAATGACAGGTTCTTCATTCCTACATCCAAAATATCTTTGATTTCCAGTCGCTTTCTTTATGTTTCTACACCTAGTTATCTACTTATGATTAAATAAATACATGTTACTATACTGAACTACACAAGATTAAAACAAGTATTTTTAATAGTTTCAACCTTACTCTTTCAATTTCAGTCGTATTTATCTTGACTGTAGAACATGGAAGCAGGCTAATTTTAGCAGTCTATTTATTTGCTCCGATTCTTGAGGGGCAGAGAATATGTACTTGGATCTTTGGCTTTCAGCCTTATGGGGCTGCTCTCAGTTGGGCTTAGGTCTGCCCAATGAATGTTGCTAGCAATATGCTAACATGTTAAAAATCATTAAGCGGTCCCTACTGCCATGAAATTTAATTTTTTAATTTATAGGCTGAGAATGTTTATTTCTCGATCTTGAAGGCCTGCTTGGGTCTAACAAAGAAGTCTTGTAAAACCACACTGCTTGGTTAAGGATGAGAAGGCTGTTGGCTGGCTTTTATACTGGCTCTGTGGAGATGTGCTCCAGCGATGAAGGATCGGCATGCAGTGTTAGACCCACGGCACACATCAGCCCAATAGAAACAAACAGCCTGGCAGTACAACGCAGCAGGAACTCAGAGCGGCCCAGACTGGATCAGGCGACAACAGAAGCGAGGAGGCGCTCCCAGCACTATGAATGCACCCTGTAGATACTGCGAAATTTATGAGTACATACAAGAATTTAGATTAAAGACACCCATTAAAAAAATGAAAGGGGAGTTTTCTGTTCAAGCGGCTGTCATTCAGTTACTGGGTCTTTGCATGAGAGATTTTGTGGAGGACCCAGAACAACAGGGTCACAGGTTCCTCTAGAGGGGACACCCCGGCTGTCCCACATACTTCCCTCCCCCAGGAAGCCCCAGCAGCCAGCAGGTGAGTCATGTTCCCCAGGAAGGGGAGTCCCTCAGCCCCCGTAACATCAGAAGGGTAACCCTGGTAACCTCCCATCTAAAGGTCACCTACAGTCCCGCAGGACCTGCCTTTACCATCTCTTTATTTTAATCACTCCCCCTCTTTCTTTCCATCACTGAGTGAGTAACCGTGACCTTCTCCCCATCACAAAACCTACACATACTGTTTTATCTCATGTGTCAGGATTAGAGGCAACTTACACGCTCTTTGCCTATTTACAGATAGCTCAGAAAGGTACTTAGAAAATCCTGCCTTCGAAATATCCAGTTAATTCCCAGGAAATACTTTCTAGATCTATATTAAAACTCGCATAAATGTTATGTAAAACAACAAATTGGATATATACCATATAAAAAGTATCTAAATACTATTCTGCTGAAGGTAGTTCATTAAAACACAGATTAAAGTTCTGAACTTTTATATACATATGAATAAAAATACAAGTTCAGTTCACTGTAAATATTAGTCTTACGTTGACGCTATTTGTAATGGTTATTTCGTTTCGATTTTATTTGCTACGTATTCCTGGTAATGTGTTTGTTCCGTTGTAGTATTTTCCAGTCGTACGGAGAAAAAAGCTTGCAGCGGGCCATATACAGTGTCCGTCGAACGTATCGAACCCCCTTTGTGGTGCCGCCGCCTCTACTCTGTTGTTGGCGGCGGCCCCGGAGCCGCAGAGCTGCCGGCGGGGGAAGAGAGGTAATAAATAACCCGGAGAGAGGAGTGGAGCCCGCCGGGTGGTGCGCAGTCTGACCTGACAAATACTCACTGGAAAACCATCAGAGAACCCGAGCCCACCCTTTGTGCTTGGAGCCAACCTTTCAGACACGGACTGCAAAATATATTGGCCCCCCCCTCCTTTTTGGAAAAAGAGGAGCCTTCCTCTCTGTCTAACCCCCCTCCCCGTCCTGACCGTCACGTTCATATGTGTATAGTAATTAACACTTTAATTGATTATTCTCCTCTTTTTTAACTTTAGATTTTTTGACTTAAGATTTATTATCTAATTTTTCATTTCTGGCGGATTTTATGAATTAATTCTGCGGAATGATAATGAAATGTTTTACGACTAATTTAATAATTTGTAATTAGGAGTTACATTAATCAAATATTTCTTTGCAAATCAAATGATACATTTATAAATACAATTGGTAGATAAATACTTAAACTGGTATGGGCGAAGAACTGGTTGCAATGGTTATAACATGTACCTAAATCTATAGGACATAATAATATATAGGCTAATAATGATGAAAACAATAAGAGCCAAAACCAGTTTCTATCTATAATAATTCCGATGATTAATGCATAATAGACTTATATTTTCACTTTCGCTTATCTATATATGAAAGTGTTTCTTCCGAAGCTGGTAAAACCGATAAGTTTTGATCCATAGTTTATACAAATTTTTCAAGGTGTACAGAGTGATCTGGTTATAGTGGTTGCTAATTGGTATTATAAACAATATAATAAATATATATAATTTTTATATTGCACGGCTTACATACAAAAATGGATTATGGCACTTATGTAAACATAAGTAAAGCTGAAAGCAGCAAATCGTTGCGCCTCAGCGTCTCCGCGCCGGCAGTTGGACGCCGTAACATTAGACCAGCAGACCCGCTCGACGGGTTTACGATGCCGCGCCGGCGCCCTCCGCCTCGCTCGCCCCAGGCGGACGGGTCAGGCGGCGGTCTGCTATTCCCAACGGTCTATAACGAGAGATTTATTTTCCCTCTGGATATGCAAGCAGTCGGCTCCAACCAGCCGCTGTGGCCGTGAACGCCCACCTAAAGTTTCGAGCACACGACGCATGACCCTTCGTTCTCCCTCCCAAAACACACACACACACACACACACACACACAGAGAGAGAGAGAGAGAGAGACAGAGGCGTCCCCGCCTTTGCGGCTCCATTCCACGGGCGCCTGTGCGGAACACAAGCTTCTGCTGCTGCAATGCTGGGATACTGTAACTTTAGAAGTGACTTTAGCAGTTTTTATATCCGACTGCAAGGGCCACATTATATAAGCAGATTTATCTGGCAAAATTATGGATTTGACTTTGCGTTGTGATGTGAAGTAATAATCATACCAGTTCAGCCAAACTGAGCGAGAGTATCACTGCAGCTGGAAAATGTAATCAACTTAAAAAGTTTAATGAGATTCACATTGTAGGCCTACATACAGTATATGCTTGAGTAGAAGTTCACTTCTGAGACCATTTTGATGAATCAGCTGTTTTGTATATGAGAAGTATGACAAGCAAAACTCGATTTCCTTTGGTGATAACCTGTAGGCTACTTATGATTTGTCTGACAGCCCCGGTCAGCCGTTCAACGTTGATACACTAGCAATAAAACCATAACTATTTGCAGAGGAATAGCACAAATTCTTGAAGCAGACTGTGTTAGAGTGTAACTCCTTTTTCTGCAAATACTCTTGCACGTTCTATCTCGTTAATAATTTGTGGAAAAAATGTAGGAGTTATTGGCACAAACCCCCAACCATACTTATGGGACTTAGAAATGGGAGCATAAATAATTTCTTATCTCTTCCCCAATCCATTTCCAAGGGTCACGAATTAAATATGTCGCGTAGCAGAATCTCTCTCTCTCTCTCTCTCTCATACATATGTAAAAATGTTATTTAAAAACCGTAATTAGTATAGGTAGTATAGCAGTTCTCTTCGTTAGTTTGTCTGTCATTGCATATTTATGTGGAAGTATGTACATTTCTGCTGTGTATCTTATTATGTAATTGCACCTTTTATTGAATACAATTTGCTTCTATCTAGCTTCAAATAAGACTGTCTGCCAGAATGTCTGTCAATACGCATATATACTGTATAAAGAATGTGGGCAAAATAACAGAAACACCACAGTATAAAGGACTTCAACTTAGAAGTAACTAAACATCAATTTCAAACCCAGCTCCCAAGGTGAGTCATATTAGGCTGAATGTCAAATATCAATATGCATAATCTAAAAAAGAGATAATGAGATCTTTAACATTTGAGTTTTTAAAGGAACAAGAGGCAACTCAGAGCTCCAAAGAAGGTAAGTAATCCATGCCTGAACTGCAGGTGCATTAGCCACCAAAACTGCAGAATGATTGCATGAGTTAAAGGAACAGTCTCCAAATTCATGGCAGCATAACCCCATAGAAGCTCAGTACCAGTGGCAGACAGACACCTAACAGGATAGATGCTGGACATCAAAAGGATATGGCAGCAAAAACAGGCAACGAACTCAGCACTTTTATGACCCAGCTTCAACAAAATCCATGTCGTGAGCTTGAATATGTGGTGTCGCCAGAATTGGACTTGGAGGGGGGGTTCTCCCCATGATAACTTTTGCCGAGTGATTAAATTTACTGACTGGGGGGGGCACATACCCATCAGCCCACCAGGAAAATGGCCAGAATGTCAGATGGCCAGTCTAGGGGCATGGCTGTCATTGTGTCCAAGGTCAGTGTACAAAGAGGTATAGCCTGGTGTAGCGAGCACAAGAGCTACATCCCTGAACAACGGAGAATAATACAGTCTGACAAATTGTCTTTCAGCCATTTTCCTACATACCAGTGGTCTGAAATTTGGAGATGCTACAGGACGATTTCACCCCACAGGATCTGTTTCCAGCTGTTAAATATGATGGTGGGGGGTCATTAGGTCCAATGATTCCTCTGCACGATCGTACAACAGCCAAGAACCATGAGCTTATAAATTTAGGTGAGCCTTATCATGCAAACACTTCCATCATGATAGTCCTACAGTCATGGCTGAAAGTATCGGCACCCCTGGAATTTTTCCAGAAAATGCACCATTTCTGCCAGAAAATTGATTGCAATTACAAATGTTTTGGCATAAACATGTTCATTTCCTTTATGTGCATTAGATCAACACAAAAAAGCAGAGAAAAAAGTCAAATGTGACATCATTTCACACATAACTCAAAAACTGGGCCGGACACAATTATTGGCACCCTCAACTTAATATTTGGTTGCATGCCCTTTGGAAAAAATGACTGAAACCAAATCGCTTCCTAAAACCATCAACAAGCTTGTTATACCTCTCAGTTGGAATTTTTGAACACTCTTCTTTCGCAAACTGCTCAAGGTCTCTCAGATTTGAAGGGTGCCTTCTCCCAACAGCAATTCTGAGATCTCTCCATAAGTGTGCAATTGGATTTAGATCCGGACTCATTGCTGGCCACTTCAGAACTCCAGCCCTTTGTCTTCAACCATTTATGGGTGCTTTTAGATGTATGTTTGGGGTCATTGTCCTGCTGGAACACCCATGCAAACCCAGCTTTCTGACATTGGGCCCTACATTGTGCCCCAAAATCTTTTGGTAGTCTTCAGATTTCATGATGCCTTGCACACAGTCAAGGCACCCAGTGCCAGAGGCAGCA
>JAAGVU020000067.1:711315-722790 GCA_011763525.2 Mormyrus iriodes | reverse complement strand
ATAAAATGTTTTGAAACTCTGTTGTGCGTAATAATTTGGAACAGTGCATTTTAAGTTTTTTATTTTTGAAAAAAAATGCTGCTATCATTGTAAGGTTTGTTCAGTAACATTCAAATTATACTCTAATGGTTGATGACTTGAAAACTATGCTCACTGTCATTTGTATCGTCTATTTAGGAAAATCAGAGAAAAATATCATTTGCATAATAATTTGGAACGCAGTGTACAGGCCTGGGGGTAGCTGGGCACGCTGTCACCCGCATGCGCAGCCCATGTCCGTTTCAGCTGTGCTGCCGGTCCTTGCTGCTGCTCTCTCAGATTGCAGACAAGTCAGAACTTCTGATAGCGACTGAAACTGAGGAAAATCACTACAAAAAAGTTTAGTCACAAGGATATTTTTAAAATTGTCACCAAAAGGGTATTAAAACTCCCTAAAAGTCAATTTGCTGAAGCTGGGAGAGTCATAGACTCGGCACCAGGGTGCACTGGGTGGAGTAGAGGCTGGTTCTCAAGGATAGTTAAAGATTGTTACCTCCTGAATCAAAGAAAAAAGTGGAATCCTGTAATAATAAGTTTATTTATTATTTATATAGAAATTCAAGGACTCATCACAATACAATAAATTTTAAATGCTACTTAGAAGCGGCAGCCAAAACGTGGCAGCATACTCTCACCCGTCTCTAAAAACATTATAAACATCACCAGTGTAGTATCAGTGTAATATCATTCTTTTACGAAAGCAGTGCCTGTCAATGGATATTATGATCGTAAACATACTAATTTAAATCAACTAATGTGACAACTGATAGGTCCATATTGTAATGCAGAAATCAGTGTGCCTAACTAATAATTAACTTAATATTAAATTTTAATTCTTTTCAAAAGCTTACTTTAACAGGTTTATCATTATATTTCAGAAATTATATTAGAAAAAAATTAATTCATGCTAAAAAAAAAAAAGTGCAGGCACAAACAGAAACCTTCTGTCTACATCTTCACTAGGGGGAGCTCGTGGTGACACATGGGCCCCAACCTCCAGTAACAAAGGCAGCAACTATAACAGTCCCAACGACCTCCAGGACAGCGCCACCATGCAGCCTAATGCTGGCCTATCACACTTTCTCCTTCTGCAACAGAAAATATATAAGGAAACCATTCTGGTTTTAAGTTTCCAAATGTAGGGCTGCTTCAGATGGGTCTGTATGCTCCTTATAATTAATCTAGTGTATTAGGGTGTGGCAAGATTCAGTAAAGTTTGAATATTAGCTGTTTATATTCTCATGTCATCCTTTTCTGAAAAAGGTACCATGTAGAAAATAAAACGAACAAGTGTATCAGGTGGATCATCCCTTTACCGCTAGTAAAGAGTGCCAAATCTGATATAATTACACTTCAGACACAAGGGGGCAGTCTATACACTTTGCTAAAATATGCAAAAGCTCGATGCAAGTCAATTACGTCATTATGACTACTTACCTTTTTGTCGTAAGCAAAGAATTAATTAATTAGGAACCATTTTTATGTAATGCATTTTCAACCATCAAGCCTGCCTGATGTCTAAATAACGTGTCCGATAAATGTTGTAAAAACAAATGCAACGATACATAAGGGTTCTCTGTTTTTCAGACGTATTGTGAAGATGCAGCCGTGGTGAAATTATTTTGTTCTAGCGTGTGATGTTCACTGTAAAAAAATTCAGCCATAACGTTAAGACTATAAACGCGATAAAATATAGAATAAAATCTGAGTGAATATGTAAGAAAGAAATCAAAATGATACATTACTATAAATAAAAGCCTTCATGTAAATGTGTTTTATTTGAACTATTGTGAAACTGCACTTGCTTGATTCTGTGAAACGAGAGATTTCAAGGTATTTCTACAGCATAGTTTGTGCGAGATAGCATTATATTTGGCTGTCACAGAGATGGTGTTTTTTCCTTGAAGATACATTACTCCTCTGCCAGTGAGCTCAACAGCGAGGCAGAGGCTCACATCATCATGTATTTACCATCTTCTTCAGCCCTGGCCAGATGCAGAGGTGGGCTGGTGGCTTGAGGGGCCCGTTTATACACAGTCCAGCATGTTTATCTGACGAGAGCTCTGGCTGCTCCCAATGCAGTGACTGCAACCACTGACAGAAGATTAATTATGTTGCAGGGGTGAGGAAAACAAAAGCCGATCTCTACATGCTGCAGCCGAATCTGCCCCATCGAGGGCAGAGCGTGTGTGCAGCAGTAGGGTCATCAATCTTGGCACACATCATGAACAAGGTTAGGCTGTTCACCCTGCTGGCACCCAGCTGGTCAGCAAACTGTAGAGATTGTGGAGGTCGCCAGTCTGTTTGAGCTCTGTGATGAACTTGTCAGTGGGATAAGAACACTTCTCATGGCATCTCTCCCTCCTTTTTGTGGGTTTTGTGATTTAAGCCTACAAAGCAGGTAACAGCAAAGCTGACCCAAGTGGAACACTTCGGCATTAGGTCACAATCAAGGGGACTCAAATGGGGATATAGCACTATAGCACTGCAGCAGGTACGCGTTTCATAAAATGACCATTTCTTTAAAACAAGCATCTCTAAGCATCCAGAGGTTCTTATGGGTGCATCTAAAATAAAGCAATTTGATACATGACTCTTCAGGTGAAGCTGCTGAAGGACAATCAGAGGACACCTCATTTCAGGAACTTCGGAGTTCGAGACTCATGCCTTTGTCTGACGCCTGACAATCACTGAAATGAAACTATTTCCTAACTTCATCTTACAGCTCTGGTCACAGGCACCACATCTGGAAGGTCAGGTGTCAATTACACCTCGGCTAGAAAAATGTGCGCTGCATTCTGCTGCTGCTTTCAAAGCACGGCACTCGGGGAATGTGCCTTTGACTGCCTCATGCGCAGTGCTGAAGGGCTTTTTCCAACTGTGTCAGGCTACATCAGTGAGGTCAATTACTTGCCCTGAAACTAAAAGCTCTGACAATATATACCCTGGTTTACAGTGAGAACAGCATTCGAGTGTTAAATATGTGTGTGAAAAGATCCAACAAAGTGTGTAGTATTTAGACCATAAATGTAGTCATTTGTCCAATGAGCTTTAATCACATTGACACAGCCGTGTGCAGCTCTGCAGCCAAATTTTAATCATGTTGCTTGAGCAAAGTCTTTACACCCCAAAACTGGCGGAAAAACATCTAACCCCAAGCATCGCTTCCACCTCATAGAACAAGGTTAGATATGTGAAGACTGAATATTGTTGTTACCTATCTAAACAATGATAATAATGGCATTCTATTGTAAGACGTGGTCTAGAGCAGCTGACCGGCTCTATTCATCTGTAGCACTCAGCCCCTGCACAGAACCGCTTTCCTCTGCAAGTACAATATACTAATTAATCAGAGCGAAACTTGAGTGAGTTTAATTACCTGTTGGGTGACGTCTGCACAATGCCCAGGTCTACGCTGAGTTTATCCAGGGGTCATTTCTCTGTTGTGTGGCAGTACACCATATTTTTGTTGTTTCTACCATTATTTAGGTGACAAAGTGTGTAATTTCGGGAACCTAATCAGGAACCACCAGGTTCCCTCCACCCTCTTTCAGTTGACATACAATTTAAACAAGGTGCAGTCATCCATCCTCCCTTGTGGTTGTGTATTTATTGCAGAATTAGATTAAGCAGACTTCTGCAGGCAGTAGGACCCAGAGCCCAAAATGAAATGATTTGATGTTTATTACAATATATTATACATATAAAAGATATGGACGCGCTGTCATAAGATTAGTAAGAGTAATATCTAATCTCTAAGCAGTAGCTCTAGTGGTTCTGACATCTTTTGTCCCTTCCAGTGTCATGGAGGACCTGTATTTTTCATTCAATGCAGGTAATTATGTACAGCTCCAGTATAACAGAGCTCTTCTACCAAATGAACTTACAGCTCATGTGACGATGTGACTGTTTCTGCTACCAAAAACTGCTGCCATATGAGAAACTCAGCCCATTATCACCCCTCCACCCTTTGCTACAGGTTCATTTCTAATTGGACCTGCAGGGTCAATGAAACAAGTACCTTTTCACATCACCCACCGGAATGAAGTAATAAAATTGCTAGCAAAGACAGCACAACAGTTAACACACAGCAGAGAGCCTATACTGTTAAAACTAGAAACTCCTGACCTCTTGAACTTTGGTTAAATTGTACAAATACTCTCCTAAAGTTGCCTAGTGATGGCTCAGATTGAAATACAATCACGAATTGTGGTATGACCTGAAACAGTCATTCTGGTTATTTTTTATTTTTTTTAAGAGTATTAACATGGTGAAATCCAAGCATAATTTTTGCCAATTTTGGGTCTTTTCAGAATCTTGCACTCTAACATGATACAAGTTTAGGAATTTAGAATATTATTACTAGGCGTATAGTTTATATAAGGTGAGATGTAACTACTTAACTAGATAGAAAACTGATTTCTAATCAAGTTAATATTTTGTCACTTCAGGAATAGGAAGAAAAACTATATGTGATTACTACAGACACTACTTTTTTTCATAGCAGATCTTACATGGAGAAAACCATCATTTCTGTTTCCATAAAGCATCTTCTTGTAGGACTGTGCAAAAGCAACATTAACCAGCCTCACAGGATTAAAGGCATTAAATTTAGCAAGAAATGTAGGTGAACAGGCACTGCTTATTTACCTATTGGGTCTAAACAGAATGCACAAGTAAAAGAAATGCTGCCTGGAGTACATAGTCCAAAGAGAACGAAAGCCTGAATTTCCATAGGGAGCCGTCACTTGGTCAGGAGCCAGGTGGGAAATCTCCAGCACTGACTAATGCAGAAGGCAGGTAGTGACTCATAGTGCTAAAATGTCATGTGAATAGTGCTCACTAATTCCACCGTTACCTTCTGCAATGCACCACTAACAAGTGCTTTTAAAAGTCCCCTCTCTACTCCGAAATGGACATGACTGGCATCTGAAAAGCATCTGACTGACAGTTTAAGCAGGAAAAGTCCCAGCTGAAACAGAAGCAGCTACAGGATAATAAAAGCACTGACACTTTCAATAGTTAACTTTTTACTTATACTTTAACCTGGGGGTTAAAAGGTTTCATAAATACCTTTGTACAGTTATAGCTGGTTTTAATACCAATACATGATGGTTTTGAAATACCAAAAACATACAATAGCATTACTGTCAGACCATCTCACCTTCTGTCAGAACACAGATCAGGAACAACAAGCCGGCAATGATCTACACATACAAACTTAACGTCAGTCAGTGACCCCGAAACCAAGCAGCACCCACTCATCCCATTCAAATTCAATAACTTCCATTCAACATCGTTTTGGTTTAACAGTTAATTTTAATTCCACAAAATATTCAAAAAAAAAAATACAAAATACTCATATGGAGAAAACACAGGACTCACAATTTTTCTTATGTCTACTTTTTGTTTATATTGTGTCATCCCCTGGCAAACTAATATATACAATAAGTTTTATATTGGTATATATAATCCAATTTTAGCAGTCAGAATATACATTCTGCTATTGCTGCTTTGAAACAACAAGCTAAACCATTGACAACACTTAACATCAAAGGCTTGAGACAAAAGAGGGGAAGGGGTGGTGGGGGGGGGGGGCTCATGGCACTGGACTGAGACAGGTACACAACAAGATTCAGGAAGCAGCCAACTCCCAGAATTCACACTTGAGGGAAGGGAAAAAAACACGTCTTTGTTTAACTGATCTTTGTAACATGGTGGAAATCAATATTTAGCATAGTGTGGCAGGCTAGTGTCTATTCAGAAATGAAGTCTATAATAACAAAAAAACAAAAAAAAATGGTATAATCCCCCCCACAAGCGTTAGCAATTCATACTGCAACAGAATTTCTGTTTAAAGAAGTTATGATATTGCAAAAACATCAAATAAAATAGGTAAATGTTCAGAATATAAAAATCATAAGTGGTTTGATAAGTGAACACTTCATCTAATATAATAAACATCCGCAAGAAGATGCGCGCGCACGCACACACACACACACACACACACACACACACACACAAACCCCTGATGCCAAAGGAAGAGATCCTGCAGAGACTATGGAATGCAGAAAGGACCTTGAGTGGCCTTGTTTGTCTCCTGTCCCAAGTCTGCTACCATTGCTCAGGTCCCACCCCAAACCGATCAGTCACCATCATCAGTGACCCAGGAGACCGCGTTGAGAAACTTTGCTGCCCAGCTCAGGAGCCCGGCAAGAACCTTGGCAAGCGACACGACAAACGGCTACAGAGGAAGAGCGCTTAGCACCAATTGTCAAGATTGTTTTAAAAACAAGTAAACTCACAATAAAATCGTGTAGCAGTGAAAATGGAATCATAATCCATATCTGAGGTAAGGTCCTTTTGAAAAATGTTGAGAAGTGTTCAGTACTTTTCATTTTTTTCCTCCACATGAGAAAACATTTATAGCAATAATTTTGCTGTTTACTACCCCATATGACAGCAATATAACAGTAATTGTGTCTAGTAGGCCTTTATTCCAAAATAACTCCATACTTTGGTCAAGGGAAACGTTCCGATTGTAAAAGTGCAACTGTTTGCAACAGCCTAGCATACAAACCCACTGGTGAGATGTCCTGCCCTCATTCTCTGAGCTCACTACTAGGGGCCACTTTTATGGGGGCTGCTTGTCTGCACAGAATACTGGGGCACAGAGGAAATTCCTGCGTTCACTGCTGACTGTGAGCATGGGGGAGGGGCGGGGGGGGGGCAGAGAGTCATTTGCACCCAGGTGTGGTTCCGAATAAAAACAACACTCCTGTACTGCTGTCTCCCAGCTGCCCTCATTTTGGGGAGTAAGACCAATCCAGGGAGCGTCTAATGCCACTGTGCTCTCCCTGAAACGAAGGGATTCTCTTCAAAACAGAAATACAGGTGATTTAACACCTCAGTTAGGAATCCACACCTAAAAATAATAATCAATAACTATATATTTTTATATATATTTATATATATTTATATATTATTTACAGACTCAAAATAACATGCTGCACTTTCTTTAAAATTAGAGGAGCTTCCTACAATGTAATAAAATAACTGGAGCTTAAGACAGCATTTCACACACCCAGCGTAATAGCCTGGCTGTGGTTTGCCTATTTCTCGTTAAGCACAGTGACAAAGTGTCTTGTATTCTAGCACCTACAGAAACGCCAGGAAAGCCTCAGAGTATTTCATGCAGGGAAGTCAAAATCTTCAGTACGTGGTGGCTACTTCAATGCAGTATACCAAATAAAGTCTTTAAAAAAAAAATAAAAATAAAACGGTCCAGAACTGGAAACAACAAATAAAAAGAATCTCTTCAGATGCGTATCTTGAACTGGATTTTCTCTTTCTAAAAAATTGTTCTTTATGGTGACTGTCCCATAGCACCTCCCAAAATCTTTCAACTACTTCCTGGGCTTTGTAACAATGTCTTGCAAAGCAATGTATCCACATTCTCCTGCACAGGTTAAAGCTGCTTGTCACTCTCTTTCTTCAGCCGGCTGAAGAAAAAAAAAAAGTTTAATAAGATGTAACCGGCAGGTATATAACCAAAATGGCAATTCAATTCATCATTTCAAACTGAATACATTACTGATAAACGATGGGCCAGTCCTCTCTAGCTCAGTGCTTCTCACACATGTCCTCAGGGACTCCCAGACCGGCCACATTTTTTCTCTCCCAGCTCCCAGGGAATTTGGAAAAAGCAAAAATGCAGACGGTCTGGGGGTCCCTGAGGACTGCTTTGAGAAACACTGCTCTACCTAAGGTAGTTAAACTGAGCATTACGTTTTATGCCTGACCTGTAGTAGTCCTCCTGTCCAGGGAATGGCCCTCCATGCATGTGGTGATGACCGTGCAGCCACTGCTGCTCCATAGCTAGCCGCTGCAGCTCAGCAGACTGTGCATGCATTGCCTGCAGCTGGTGTGCGGCGGACATTGGTGGCGGCAGTGCCCCCGGTAGCTCCCGTGCATATGGTGCGCCTATGGGCACAGTTACAGCTACCTTAACAATAAGGGCATTTAAAAGTGTTTAAAGACAATAAAGCATGGTAAATTCTGCTGTGAATATGACACTATTTTAAACCACAGAATGATGTTCATTTCAGTCATCAAGGAGGAGGGTCAAAGGATGATAATTAAAGAATGGCTGCAGTTTACTTACCAAACACTGGGTGGCGCAACATCTCATGTTCATGTGGTGGCTGGCCCAGCAAGGGGTTGGGAATAGCTCCAGGAGGGTATGGGAAACGAGCCAGGTGGGGTCCAGCAAGAGGGTCCACCAGCGGGTGGGCCCCAGAGCCTGGGGGACACACAAGACATTCACCACCACCACCTTCTGGGTGTCAGCGTCGTTTGTAGGAGTACCAGGGAATCATCAAAGCAAACAACACAAGCAGATGCATGCAAGCCAGTGCAGCGAAGCCAACACGTCACAACCACTGACATCAGCTCACAGCAGCCAGACATACAGAGCAGATCAGACTGACTCATCAGCATAAGCGCATTAACAGTGCGGAGGCTGGCTGATATGCTCACCTTGGTGCAGCGGGTCCTGCTGGTGCAGGTGTAGGTGCGAGTGGATGTGCGAGTGCTGGTGATGGTGTGGCGTCACGTTGAACATCTGCAGCCGGGCAATAGGGTCATTGGCCACGGAGGCCATGCGCTCGGCGTGCAGCCGCTCAGCAGCCAGCCGCTCCGGGTAGCTCATGTCGGGCCGCAGCTGCGGACTGGCCAGCACCAGCCGTTCTCGCTCCACGGAACTGAGGCCCGGGTGAAAGGGCCCAAAGGGGTGTGGCCCGGCCATGTGTGGCAGCGCCAGCGCGCCATGCCGGGCAAAGTGCTCCATGGGGTTGGCACCAGGGTGAAGGCCCTCCAGCTCAGGCGGCTTCACTTCGAAACCGGGCTTCATCCTCTCCCGCAGCTCCCGCTCACGGATCTCCCGCTCACGGATCTCCCGCTCCCGCAGCTCCCGCACAGCCGGGTCGGCACCATATAGACCCGGCATGTGGTAGGCCAGCAGTGGGTCGGCTGGGTTCAGCGACACAAAGAAGGGATGGTTGCGGTTGGTGGGCGACATGACGTGCGGCCGGGCGGCATACTCGCTAAGCGTGCGCAATGCCGGCGTGTCGGGCCCAATGTAGGGCGGCACCGCTGCTATGGTGGTAGGCGTTGGCTCGAAGGACGGACGCATGTGGGCGGGGCCAGCCATCGGGGTCTCATGAGAAGAGCTGGAGGCTTTCTGCAAAGACACGCCTTAATTACATCTGCCTGGTTGGTCCTCGGGGCCAGAGTGACCCACATAACAGCATCATTCAGGTGGCGTGTGAATCTCTGATGTGTCTTAATCAGCACAAGCATTCTGAAATCAGCTGTGAGGCAGCTGCACCTGACAGTGGGGCAGTATGAGTAGTGAGTTTTGAGGCAATGTAATAAATCAAAAAAGTGTAGATTTTCATCCATATAATGTGTTTGTGAAGTGGTAATAAGATCCATCAGATCTCTTTTGACTTATCACGTTTACGATGTCAAATATCATTTGGATTCGCCCTTCCCCTTGCAGGGAATACAATTGTCTAGATCGAGATACAACACAGACACCAGCAGACCAGACTTTTACCAGGTCAGGCTGCCCAACCAATAACAAGCCATTGAAGGCACCTTGGCTGTGCTGAAGCACAGTGAAGACGCAGAACATGACACCATTAGTAAAGTCACAGACAGCCACTTACGGCAGCCCTCTCTGCTTCCCGCTCTCGCTCCCGCTCTCGCTCCTTTTCCCGCTCCCTCTCCCGCTCCTTCTCCTCCCTGGCCTTCTGCTCGGCCTCTCTCTTGGCCTTCTCCAGTGCCTCCTCACGCTTCTTGGCCAGCTTTGAGGCGGCCAGGGGGGTGAAGTAAAGATCTGTCCGGGCACATGAGTTGTAGCCCCGATCCAGGTGCTTACAGAAGCTGTGAACACATTGGCAAGTGCGGGGGTTGGAGGGAAGGGGGGGCTTCAGTCACACACTGCGTTAAGTGCAACTCACTTAAGGATTTAGCCATGGCCACAGTGCTAAGCTATTACTGAACAAATGCCTGCAACAGTAAGTCTATTAAAATGAGCAAATAAGCAAGGGTAATTACAGTGTACATTCACATCATGCATTAACAACATAACCAAGCAGAAATAACATTGAATGCATGATTAGGGCAAAAACATAGTACTAATGCACCAATGTCATTTTTTCAAAGGATCCAGTTCTTAAATTGAGATTCTCCACATGACCCTGATCACAGGTGAGTGGATTCGGGCAGAGCTATGCATACTGAGCAGAGCTGACAAAGCTGCTTCACACAAACTTAACGTTTGATTTCAAAATCCCAGCAGATCTGATGAGACCAAGACACTAGAAGCTACTAACAAAAAATAACTTTATGAGAAGAGACTGAACCAACAATCTAATAAACTCATCTCAAACTGTTATGAGTACGCAGGCCTCACTGAACGGATGACTATCAGGAGCATTAAAATTATTTATGTGGCTGCGGGAGACAAAATAAAGCTTGCTATATTGATGCAAGGCTAAGGAGAACAGGCCTGAACGTTGTTCAGCTAAGTCGTAGAACAAAAAGAAATTCACATTAAATAGCTTAATCCACCTCCTCCAAATGACCAACACGACCTTACGACTAAATGAACTAGGGACACAGAAAATCATTTCTAGAATGCATACACTTTTTTGCATCCAAAATGCACAGAACTTGGACGTAAGATTCGACAGTCATGGTGACCATCAGCCTGCACACGAGTTTGGAGAAACAGAAAGATGGAGCTGATGGTGCGCGAGCCAGCAGACACACGGACACGCTCGCCCTACCGTGCTGACTGGCTGGCGTGGCTGGCGGTGTTCACCACCGTCGGCTCTGGAGAGGGGCTCCTCTGCGGAGGGAGCGGGCTCTCAGGTTCTTCTGGTTCATCCAGGGGCTCCTCCTTTATCTGCACAGCCGGGGCAGTCGAGGGGCCCGGGCATGACACGCCCACAGATGGAGGCAGCGGCATGGATATGGAGGGGGGAGGTGCCGGCGAGCCCGTGGGCAGGAATTGGTGCAGAGGCAAAGCCGACTGAGAAGTGGAGGGTGGCACTGCTGGTGGCAAAGCGTGGCTCTGGGACTGGGCGAGCACGGGTGGCACCAGTGGCTGGCCTTGAGGCATCAGCTGCAGAGGTGGAGGGTGAGCTGGAGGTGGATGATGGATGGACAGGGAACTCAAGGGCTTCAGGGCTGGCGGGGGGGGTAGATTGGAGGGCATCTGGGGGAAGGCAGGCGCAGAGAGGTGTGGGGGGTGCTTGTGTGACTGTGAGCTGGACACGTGCGAGATGGGTGTGGTGGGAGGCGGCTTGATGTGGGGCATGGATATGGGCGTGGGGGGCAGGGGCTGTTCGCGGGGGGGGCCCTGTG
>JAAGVU020000067.1:670800-690401 GCA_011763525.2 Mormyrus iriodes | reverse complement strand
AAATAAACGTATACACCTATCTCAACATTCATATATATCTATATATATATACATATATATATATATATATATATATACATATATATATATATATATTTTTTTTTTTTATTAAGCTTTTTGAAAGCGGTTATAAATGCCATCAAAAAACTCAAAAAGTATCACGATCGCCAAGGTTGTATATATTTTCTGCAGTCACCCTTCCTTTGCCACTAAGCGGTGTTGCTTCATTCCTAGTAAGATTTGTCCAAAATTTAATCAGATTCAGATCTTCAACCATACAACATATTTGCAAAGTTTGAAAAAGATCTGTCATATACTTTTGAGTTATTGTGCTAACTAGACAATGTCTCTTGATCATCACTGTGGCAATTTTTGTGCGATAAGGGTCTGCGGTGGCAGACTAGTCCCAAAAACATCCGGGGAACACAATTACCTTGTACTGTATAAATGTTTGATTTAAGGAGAAAATGCTAAACTCTGAAAAAATAAGAGGATTTTTATAAGTCCTACAGCTTTCAAACATCTGAAATGTGGTTATTTATACTGCTTGTTAAAGGTGCATATTAAACTAGCTGAAGAGAAGCTAGAACAGCAAATGAGAAGAAAAGGAGTAAGAGTACTTGTTTCTGAATAAACATGCAACAGCCCCTAATGTTTGAATATAAAATGCCAACCATCTGTACCAGTCTTGTTTTGAATGAGGTAGGGATGCCACGATTAGTCGACAGCGTCGACACTGAAAATGTGTCAACATCAATATTTTAAAATTGACGCATCTTTTAAAAATTATTTTAAAGAAATTATGATTTCTAAAACGCTTCAATTCATTATAACATATTTTACTTTAATATCACTACGTAATTATGGGAGTAGTTCAAATTATCATAAAACAGAAAGGTGGTTTTACACTGTGCAAAGTTCGACAGCGTGTTACACAAGCTCTTTTATTTATTGTTTTTGTTTCAGTTTACCATAATATGACTGGTCCCAACAAGCCCAATGCGCATGAACACATACTGGCCCCATCAATCCATGCAGAATAAGTCCAGATTTACCCTAAACATGATCTGAAACACTTATAAAGGGAGATTCTAAGGTCGCTCACAGACAAGTTTTTGGCTTTAATAATGAATATATTTAGCAGCTACAAGGACAAAAGATACTAAAAAGCTCTCCGTACTAATGGTAATGTAATAAACATGAACAGACAACAATTATGGTGGTTTTGCCTACTTTAGCAGTCCATCATCCAGAATAGCACCTGTGTGTTTTCTCTTCAGGCGCTCGTACATAGCGCTGGTGCCCGTGTAACACGCCATCGAACTTTGCACAATGTAAAACCACCTTTCTGTTTTGTTATAATCTGAGCTACTCCCAGTTACATAGTGATATTAAAGAAAAACGTGTTATAATGAAATGAAGCATTTTATGAATCAAAAAGGTAATTTCATAATACTACTACTACTACAATAATAATAATAAAACGATGCATCGATTTAAAATATTTGTGTCGACATTTTCAGTGTCGACGTCACCAACTAATCACAGCAGTCCTAGTCCGTATGGTGCCGAAAAGCCGGCATCCATTATCTATTATAAATTAACATACAGTTTATTGCCAAACTAAAATTAACTTAAATTAAACGGCCTATTTGATTTTCTGGAGAAAATTGTTTAGATTAATTGACCAATCAGAAGAATAGTTGATAAATTAATCAATAGAAAAATAGTCATTAGTGGCAGCCCTAGAATGAGGGGAATAAGAGACTAACATACTAGACATTTCAGTCAGTAGGCAGAACATTTACCCAGGGCAAAATAGTATAGGATGGTTCAGGCTTCAGAAATGCCTGTCACTTACCTGACATCTCTAAATTACCCATGCTTATGTTTCACATTAAACCCCATATCATACTCTGTTTCTCATTAGGTTATTCCAATGACTGTGCTACCATCTTACATACAGTGTTCCAATCCGGTTCCCTGACTGTGCAACAACAAGTAAATCCAGCCTTACATTCTAAAGGTCTCACACAGCATAACATAAAAGTCCCATTAACAACAAAATCACTGAACATGGTGTGAAAATCCCATCTACCTAGATTTAGTTCACTTTGAAGATGCAAACCAAAAAAATTTAATGGAAAAACTCAAATTTAGAAAAATATCAAATATCACAAATAAGTCTTTACGTTCGCTTGAGGTGTATTTTGAGGCCAGCTGAAAAGTAGTAATTCGCAAAACAATAGAAAATTTGCAAATCAGTGGAAACTTAGAATCTATGGAAAGCCACTCAACTTTGAAGCATGGATTATATATCTTGTGTGAAGATAAATGACATTATTGGTCTTAGTATTAGTCGCATGACATCCATTAGTGAAAACACACCTTATTCATAATAACCTTTGCCAACATATGGGAAATTTGGGTAAAATTTGCGCAAAACTTAAAGGGAATGGCACTAGTGTGAAACTTTAAGAAATAATCAGCCCAACTACAAAAATGCCTTAAATATTTGTATTTGCAATTTAAGTAAATTGCCTACATATCAAAAGAGAGGGAGAGTAGAATGGTTGACCTACCTGGTGACTAGGGCCAACTCGAATCTCCCCCTGTGTGCTGTTCAAGCGCCTGAAAGAGAGGCATCAACACGCAGCTTAACATTACCTTCAACGCCTTCATCCCATAAAATAGTCGGCTTAACCATTTTAAAGAGACAAGTTAAAGCTAACCACTTAGAAACAAATGTGCAGTGCCATGCATATGTAGCAAATCAGCAATGTTACATTTGACTTTGAAGCAGATTATTAAATATTCCAAAAATCAGACACAAATTCAGTCCAGAAGAATTTATTTAGCAAATCTCAGAAACTTAGTAAAAGATTATTTTAGTTCCACTTGATATGGATAAATGGTAACTGGCAGACTATGCTGTCTGCAAAGCGACCAAAATGCAGGCAGAAATCCTGTGTGGTACTATCACAAGACCAAAATTATGACTTCGACACAGATACTATTTTAATTCTCGATACCAGTACTGCAACAATACCAATGCAGAAAAAAAAGTATTCTTCATAGGGGTGGGCGATATGACCTAAAATCATCATCACAGTATTTTTCACTTTTTGGATGGTGAAGGTATTATATCATGGTATTACTTTTTTCCAAGTTTTGGAAGGAGTACCATGCCCAGTCCCTTTATGTAAATTAAAAAAAAATACAATATATTGAATACACTTCGCTATTACAGTAGGGTATGGGTGGTCTTATTTCGAAAAGATATAACATGACAAGTTTTCTGATATTCATTATATAATTGTCGGAGGAACAATGTAAATGGAATAAGATACTTCAGTGCATCTTATAGTTCAAATAAAACACAGGGTCAGCTGGCTGGAGTGAGATTTTCAATTCGAGACAAGTCTGCACACACACTGACATGTATGTAACAGTTTAACTACCTTGTAAATAGTCTGTAGGGTTTGCAAACTAACCCAATGGTTTTAACGTTGTTAATTTCTGGTTTAAAATGGAATACGATAGATTTGCTTTAAGATTTCCTGCGTGAGAGTCTCAAGGCGTGTCATGCCAGATGCGTGAGGTGGCAAACTTGAAAATGCACAAATTTGTTGTGCACTTCCGCCATATCGTTATTAAAAATGCACGTGACACTGAGTGTCAAGAGAGTATTGGGGGCTACAGGGGGAGAGGGGAATCAGAATGGATGAGATTTATTATATGGATTGTGAGAGGGCTCTGGGCTGACAACTGAGAAAATGAGCTTGCGAATGCAAGACTGTAAAACATTTCTTCTGCAATCAAACTCATCGCCATTATGCTCCACTGTAAAAAAAAAAAAAAAAAAAAAAGTGAAAAGAGATAAGCACCCATAAAGGTTACAGCAATTTCTTTTTCTTCTGTTCATCTGCTCAATAAACATAAAAAACCTTTGCATTATGCTTTATTATTTAACTGCCTAAAATACAGCATAGCATAATAACATGTACGCACAGATGCTAGTTCGATGTTAACGTAGCCTGGCTATATTATAAGATCTTGTTCCATTATAAGATCGCTTACAGTTATTATCACTGAATTGAAGCTAGGGAGATCATATTTAACTAGCTGATATTTTAGTAGCCTCCCGTCTTTTTATATAGAGCACTCAGAGTGGATAAAATTTGCTAGTTTGTTGGAACTCTATGCTATATAGCATGATGTGTGCAATTCTGACATAGGGTATAATAGAGTTACGGTGGTGGTTGGGATATACTGAGTCCATGGTTCTGACTGGATGTTTAGCAATACATAGTGTATTGATACATATTGTATCAATGTCTGTAATAGTATAATTAGCACCAGTACTAAAGAAATGTAATACAGAATAGCTTTCAAAAATGTGGTACTGTGGTACCTTTTCAGCACCAGAATCCCAAGGGACACTACTGTGTAGTCTTCATCTGCACTAAACGCACTAAATACAAATACCAGTGAATATATACACAAAAAATATATTTTAATTAGATATATGTCCAATCTCTAATCTCTAGCTTCTTACATATCCCGCCCCACCTCTTCAAAAAAACAAAATAAAACTTTACTGAAAGCCCAACTTTGTGCGACTTGTTTCAATGTAATCTCATTCACCCGATCTACATCTAAGGCTACCCTTCTCTTTGATGTCACTATGCAGCACTACTACAATGTGGTGCAGTTTTGTCTTTATGAAATAGGCTCTAGATCACCACATATATAATGTTCCTGGGCAATTCGAAAAAGATCCATGAAGTACTTTCAGAGTTACTGTGCGCACAAGATCAAATGTCTTCTACAGGTTGCACTCTCCTTTGCTGCCAGTTAGTGCTGCAAATTTAGATGCAACCTGTCTCAAAACAACTTCTGGTGTAACGTTTTACCATACACTATTTTTGTGAAGTAGAAAAAAAGATCTATCAAATACTTTGTGAGTTATCACATTCACAGTGACAAGTGTCTTCTGAATTCATTGTTCCCTACGCTGCCACTAAGCAGCATTGCATCAGTTCACAGTGTCACTTGTCTCAAAATAAGACTACTTCCAAATCTTCACCCATACAATGTCTCAAATGTACTCTGAGTTATAGCATTGATAAGTGTCTGTAGTGGCAGTGGACTGGTCCAAAAATATTTCCCAGACAGGAAATACAAATATAGTGATATGTATTATTTACACAAGTTTAGCAGCAGTAATGAAGGAATCATTTAAAATAATAATAATAGAATAATAAGACATTTTATTGATCCCTGTCGGGAAATCCTCTTTTCACCTTCTCCATCTTGCTTTCCATGAAAGCAAGCTTGGCCGAGAAGGGCAGCCACCTGTTGCAGCACCCTGGGAGCTGGGGGTCAAGAGCCTTGCTCAAGGAACCACAGACATGCCGAGGCTCGGCTTCGGATCATAGGCACAGAGGTTTAGCCTACTGAGCCACACTCTGCCTATTTATGTATCAGTGCCTGTTTAAGTCTCTTACATTGTTTGGTGGAGAATGCTGGCCTACCCATTCTTATTTAATCTTGTTTATGCACAGTAGGACTGGGCGATGGGACGATATTATCGGTAATTGACAATATATCTAGTGACTAACCAGCGATTATCATTTTTGTCAGGGAAGAAGGCTTAGGCTACACAGGGAGCAAAATAAAGATTTATGATTTGGCTTTCAGTTCAGTCTAGAGCTGTGCAGTTAAGATTCTGCATGCTCCCACCAACATTTTGATTGTTTCCACTCATTCCTATAAGATATTTGAATGCTCCCACCCGCTTATCCTCCAAATTTTCTCAATGAAGGCGCATATCAGGAGACATGCTATTTTTCAATAAATTTGTCAGTATTATTTTTCAGTCATTAAAGACATCAAATGTGGAATTTTAATTAGGTTTTAACAGAAACACAGTAATGCAATAAATCAAACATTACCAAAAAAAAAAACATTTGCACTATTTTAGTGAAATTCAAGTTTTAGCTGATTCAAAACAAAGTAGGTTTATAAATACAGCTTTGACTTGCTTTGTAAAAAAAAATTTAAAAAACGATAGACTGGTCACAATAAGAACATGACGGAACAACAATTTACAAAATTGTATAATATGTATTATAACAATTTATTGCATCTTGAAGCACACTTTAATAAACACATACATACCAGGGACAATAAGTTTTGAGATTGGAATGTAAAAAAAAAAAGATTACTTGCTTCAAGACCGCTTTCTGCATGTCAGTTGACATCAGCATTTTCAGACAGGCTTATGCACACACTGATTTAAGCATATAAAGCATTAAAGCAATACACCTGAAGTAGTTAACATTGTGACTGAACAGTCTACAAAAACAACATTTCTGATGTTTCTGTAACTCCAGTCCACAGTAAAGGCTTCTCTTCCAACCTACAATTAAAATCCACTGGAGTTTTACCGAACATAATAGTTTATCCCACATTTATTCCACAACTTTAATTCTGACAGCCCAATCCTGTCCGCAACTGCATGAATATGCCCTGTGCCCACTACTTTTCTCCCCCTCCCGTTGCACAGCTATAGCTCAGCATTCCAGCCTATGTTTGACTCATTGAAAAAGAAAAAATACGTTGATATTTTCTAACTCCCCATATGGTAAGTCAAATCAATGAATGTAAGCATAGGTTATAATGGTGGTAACGTGGCTAGAACTCACAATCAGATCAGAATCATAAGTTTGCCTTAGTTTTAGATGGACCATGACGTTTTTAAATCACAATTAAATCCGGCTAACTAAAAAATAATGAATAGCAACTCTCCGATCTCTCCGAACCCCTGTCCCCGTTGGCAGGTTAACATTTTTTGTTTAGCAGATTATCTGTAAAAATTTTTTCTTCATGCTTTCACGTTTTTCTTTCACCTAAAAAAATTTGTTTCGTGTGGGTTTTTAAAATAAAATGAGGCATACTATTTTTTTAAATATTTGGGATCATTGCCTTGTTGCATGATTGCTGGAAACATGGCCTCATATTTGCCTCTAGAAAATTTTGATATAAAAAGTGCATGGTTAATCACTTCAAAGGGTCCAGGTCCTTTGAGGACAAAACGAGCCCTGAATACGAACCGGAGCACTCAACGGATGGCACAAGGTGTTTGTGGTAATATGTACTGTTTGGTTCATTTGCATTATAACCAAAACATCTCCACTATCTTTTTCATCTATTCAAAAGGACACTGTTCCAGTGGTTCATTTAGATGCAACTTTGCAAACCTAAGATGCCACGATCAGTTTGCAGAGAAGTGGCTTTTTCCTGTCTACCTTTCCAGAAAATCATGATTTTTAAGTCTTTCAGATCAGAGTCATAAATGTTGCGGTTTAAGATGTAAACTGAGGCTGGCAGATCCTTAGATGAGGCTCTTCGGTTGTTTGCAATTTATCTGAGTATGACATTGACCTTGGCGTGAATGTGTTGGGTTGTCTAATCCCAATAAGACTGGCAACTCCACTGAATGTTCTCCATTTGAAAAGCTTTATATAAATGCAACATTCATTCATAATCCTTCTAACTGTAGAATGGCAAAATCCAAATTATTCACATATGACCTTATAACCCTTTGAGATTGCTTCACTGTTCAATATATTCTCCGGGATGTGTTTACAGAGCATAAAACTGACAAAAGTTCTGCTTTTATATATGTTGGTACCAGCAGATAAGTTCACTAACTTGAGGAAAGTGTAAAAACTGACCCAAAATGATGCAGATTCAATTTATTTCTCTCTGCATAAATGTTACCGAGAAAAACAATGTTTGCACGAAGATAAGGAATTTTGTACTCTTTTTGACGTCTAAAATGCAACAATTTTTCAATGTTCCACCAAAAATATTGGTCAATTTCACCTTCAATTTTCTCATTGAAGCCTACAAAGAAAAATATTTTTAAACTTGCCTGACTAGGTATCACAACAAAGCTTGAAGAACAAAACGTAAGAGATTTGTAGTGAAATCCAAAAATCAACGACAGAAACCCTCCATAGAAATGGAGAATGAGGACTAGTTCATCAGATCAGGTGATACCCCAATATATAGGGCTGGGTGATATAAACTATATATTGACTTATTACAAAATTTGAATCAGAAGAAAATGAGACATTTCAATAAAATTGTTGATAAGGAACATTGCTTGACAGGACACATCAGCCCATCATCACTAATGAACACAATTCCAACCAATCACATGATATTCTTAAGTATGGACAACCTATGCCCAACAAATACACAGCAAGGTTGCTTAAGTTAGCAAAGCACATCACATCCTACTGTTTCACCACAGTAAGCAAAAAGATGTTAGTGGTGTTGCGGTAGCTTGGAAGGCCGACTTGCCGTCCAACTTTTTGTAGTCGACTCACAACACATTGGTGCTGTATATTGTAAACTCGGACTAAAATATGTGCCAACTAAAACTGGAAATACATGCACACATTTCAATTTCAAATCAGAAGAAATAGGAGAAAAACTGCATCCTCTGTTGGTTCAAAATGGGATACAGCGTTTTGTTTTTCAATATGGGATGGGTGGCAACTATACCAATAATATCAAACTCATTCCCCAGAATTAGCAGCAAGACAGTCAGAGAAAAAACCTCACCACAAACCGTACTGTCATTTTCTAGTGTTACGCCCTATGACAACATTTTTTGCATGATTTATTTATTAATTATTAGATTTCAGTTTGCAGTCCATTCAATGTCTCATCTCTTGTTCTTGTTCATGTTCTGAATCTGTTTAAGGGGAATCCTAAGGAAATGCAAGTGAAAATGGAACCTTGAAGTAAGAAATCCTTACTTGAATTATATTGATAGGTTGATATGAAACAAAAAAATAATGTGATAAAATACTTTTTCATATCACCCAGTCATACACAAAAGACGTTGAACATTAGACCAATAGACAGTTGACATTTTTTTTGGTATCAGAAAAAACATTCAAACTTATTAAATCTAACCTAGGCCAATTTTCAATTTTTATCTGTCGGTACCCAATGGATGTGGTCAAACTCCCTGATTATCAGCATCTGGTTTCCAACTCTTAATTTGTACGCTTGCAGTAGGGGTGTACTTTTTCCTCACATATTATGAATTTTGGATTTTTGCTGAATACATGACACAGTAAGAAATGAGATGTCTTCTCTCTTGCTAGATTAATATTTGAAGGTGGTGGCGAACAGATGATTGTCATTTATTGCCTGATATGTAAAATCATAGAAGAGGGTACACGTCCTTCATCACTGTTAGAAATCTAGCTATAATTACAATGTTATTCATATATTTTAAAATAAAAAAAAACGATAGTACTGAATCTGTGCAAAAGTGAAATAAGGAAACAGTTCATGATGATTCTTTCAGCTAAGTTAATATTATTCAAGCAGAGATAGAACACTGAATTCAAAACAGGGAACAGGCAGCAAAACCATTGCAGTAACAAATGCTGGTAACCATAGCAACAACAAATTTAATAATAGTGTTCCGATCTCCAGCTGCAGTGGATTAAAGAAAATGACAAGAGGTTTCCACAGAAAACAACCCGTGTTGCCATGACAACACTGAAGGTTTTCATGCAGCCAGGCATAAAGCAGCCCAGAAACTGTCACTGTGATCCCACCCAGAGAAACACAGCCTGCAGCGAAGCATGGTTGTCCTTATGGAGAACAGAAACAAGTCCAATGTTCAGAGCTTTAATGATAGGGAGGCAAGTGGCAAAGCAGTTGGCCAACTGAAGTAGTGACGGCAAAGCTGCAGTCCACACAAAAGCTTACACATTTTTCTGCACTGTAATATATATGCTTACCAAGTGCATAAAAGAAGCCAATTGTCAATAAACTAATTTCTGGAAGGACTGTCTTCCATGTTAAATAGCAAATAGTAAGTTACAAGAAATGTATAACGCGAAGTCCATAGAATCCAAATGTACAAGCATCACTGCAGAAAATAAACAGAAATTACTTCAGTGAAGAAAACAACAACCTCTGTATAAATAATGTATAAATAATTATGAAGGTTGTATTCATTTCACTAATGATAATGCACAAGTTAAATGAAGAGAAAATACTTTTGACTAGCATAGTCTTTAGAGCACATTACCCAGCCTCGTGCCTTCTTATACCTGTATTGGTTCATCCAATTCCCCCAACACAGAAAAATATCGGATTTGAAACGTGCAATTTTTTTTTAAACTGTACTACAATCTTTGTCCTGGTTGGTTTTATTTAAATTTTGCATGCACTCATAATGATTAAGTAAAATCTTTCAATGTGTAACATCTATAATGAAGCATTTTCTATTAAACAACACACAATTCAATTGTGGATAATATGTCTTCATTGCACTCATCTCTCTAATACAGATTATACATTATTTACTTTATATATTTAACTACCGCATAATAGCAGGAGAGATGAATAGCACATAACTAGCAGGAATAATCACTAGTGCGAATTTATGTGTTCACTGACCTATTTAATTTCAGGAAATGTCTGCAGTCATTATTCAACATTTATACGAGCGGTGTAAAACCATGCAATATTGTCTACCAGTATAAATTTGTTTATAACATTTATAATTAAAATGATTAAGTGAATGATAAGTTACGTGAATCATACAAATTACAATATTTATCATCATTATAATTGTTAACAACAACAACTTATTAACAAAGTTATTAACGTTTTCAATACTTAACATTGAGCAATCATCGATTAAAATAACGGTAAGTGTAACAAGCATCTGGAACAGCCAACAGGGACTCCAATCAAGATTCTCCCGCCCCTTCCATCAGTGCCGTCCAATCATTGCACGACTAATAATAAGGCCAAACATTACCTACCTAAACGGAGGGACAGGCCCAGATTCTCATTAATAGAAATACCAGTTAGCGGAAGATTTCTTCTAAGCTACGGTTCGGACAATTGCGAATTCAAGACTTCAGTGAATACCAGTCTGCACAGCGTCTGCCTGCGCCATGTCACCGCGACTGTAAACAACAGAATATCAAGTACTGCAAAATGGAGTCCAACACTGACCAATTTCATTTATCTTAAAACAGACGACAAAGGTAAAGTCTGGCAAACAAAAACGCTGACAGCTGTAGAGAAATTAAGGTTATGCATAGCTGCCGTTTATACATATATGACAAAACGCTACAATTTGCTAACCTCGCTGAAATAGCAAAGAAGCTAACCAGTTACAGTAATCGTTAGCCACCATCAGAAAACTAGCACGCATACAACAGTAGGCGTAACCGTAAATGACATGCAACGAAACGTTAAATATTTTAATATCTCAAACTGAATATACTGCAACGAACAGCAAAGATCAGAGACAGGGGAAACAGTGCGATTACCTAATTTCTTAACAGGAGAGGGCAAAAGCATAAACCTACCTCCTCGGATTGAACAGGTCGTCCATGTCGGAAAGGAAGCTCTGCCGTATTAATGTTGACACTGCGTGTCGTCGAGGTGGCCAGAATGCACTCTCCCCCTTCCTCACCTATTTGTAAAGCGCTCAAAATGGAGGCGCGTGCAGCCTCTCCGGAGATTTTTCACTGAGCTTGTGCTGTGACCTCAGGTTCCACGCGCACGGCGCAAAGTTCCCGTTCCGACAGACAACTGAGCATGTGCCGCGACCTCGCGCACGGATAGAGTGGGAGCGCGCGCGGTCCGCCTCTCCTCTGGGTGCTGTGTAAACAAGGCCGGCTAGTGCTGCTGTTCGCGCTCGCTCGATACGCCAGACAAGTGCGCGAGATGGAGAGCGCGGACGGGGAACCTGAACCACAGACACGCTCACTCCCTCCCCCCGCATCCTCTCACAGAATTCACACTATCCGGCATCACAGCTAATCCTTCGAGTTTTCTCATTTTCCCTTTCTCTCACGGATTTATTTTATGTCAGATCTGCCAGCGTTTGACACTATCACATACACTGAAATAGACGTATGACATCTTTTAACATTAATTTAAATATCTTTAGTTACGTCAAAGGTTAACATTTCCAGGATATCTATTGCAACTATCCGTTTAATTATATACTTTTTAAGTTTCTAATTTCAAAATCATACACTCATTTTACTCTGCCCATATTTACAACTGGACACTTGGAAAATGAATTCAAGCCAACTGAGTAAGGGAATTTGGTTTTCATTCACTTAATATGCAGCATTCTCTCATTGCTTCACTGAGCCCATGGAAATCAACATTACAGAGGAAATGTCTCTTAAGTTCATTCTGCATACAAGATGTTTTCCTTAACTTGAAAATTAGCAGTTTGCTTCATAAAGACATTAAATATTATTATAATCCAGTACTTTTAGTTTGTCATCACAATCTGTTATGGTGAGAAGAAAGTATCTTAAAAAAAATCAATAGGATATGGAGCTATGCTCTGGAACAGAACTGAAATTTCTTTGAAGCTGTGTTAACCTTACCAATTCCACACGAAAATATTTTATTCATTTTATTATTTTTACAGATCATACAGTGCATGTACACACACACAGGACCTATTCTTTCCCCAAACTACAGCAATGATAAACAGGCCACTCCCTCTAACCCCCACTCCGTCTTAAACCCACACCTTGTACTTAATCTGCTTTCCCCTGATACTCAGACTGTACCCCTACTACATAACCGCTTATCTTTTCTTTGACATCTGACTTACTTGCACATTTTTATATATCATGAAGTTCTGAAATTGCCTGCAAAGATGTATACTTGTGCAGCCTCTACACAGCAATTTTCCATATAGGTTCCATTCAATTTATATTCCCCTAACTGTGCACAGTTTGTGCACCTGTATCTTTTATGATTTGTAACAAATATGCCCAGAAAAAAATTTGTACATCCCTGTCAATCTGCTTGGTGAATGAAAGTGATTCTGATATGTAGAGGATTAGGGTTACAAACATCCAAATCATCTGCCTCATGCCATGGGATAGGCTTTAGTAGGCCTGCACGATGTACAATATTGATATCAAGAATACATGTTACGCACACGCAACTATCACTTGGCAATAACTGTGATAGTCAGCTGGGTTGAGATTAGGCTTGGGCCTAATCTCCAGACATTAACAGCAGTATTTGGTCTTTTATGGTCTTAAGTATTTTCAAAAGCTATTCAGGTATTTTAAAATCTTCGATGAATCTGCATCTGTAAGAACCGACGGGGGCGTGAGAATTGCCTATGGTAAAATTTCTACGAATGGAGATTGAAGTTTTGCTAAAACATTGTCATAGGAAACAAAACATAGCAGTCACTGCACTTGTAATGATAATTCCTTTTAAAGATTATGTACTATGTTAAAAAAAAATCTGTCTAAAGTTTACCACTGCTGCTTTTGCATGAGCGCTGTATGCACTCTCTGAGACATTCTCCTCCTGGGACTCAATCTCAGACAGTGTGGCAAAAATAAGTGAGAAGGATAAAAGTGAACAAGAGCTGGTCACAAGAAGACATTTGTATTCCGCTGCATGGAAATACACTGTATTCCACAGAGACAATACTGAGCAAAAGCTGGTGATTTGTCAGCACTGCTTTGCATTGGCACAACTCTCAGCAACACCACCAACCAAATCGACAGACTCTACTAGGAGGTAAGTTCTTTTTGGCTCTTTATTTTGGGTACATTTTAAACTCCCTTTGTTGCTTTATAATTAACATTTATCACAAAAAAATTCACACTGCAATAGTTAAAATTTTTCCAATATTATGCAGCCCTAGGCTGTAGGCTCACCATGACCCTATAATTAGATAAGTGGTTATAAAATATGATGGATGGGTTTAAAAAAACAGGTATAATCATGAAATACACAGAGCTCTTCAACGTAAATTAGCTCTGCTGCTGGGTCGCTGGGGTCCAGAACCTTTCCCAGAAGCTACGGGTGCAAGGCAGGGAACAACCCAGGATACACGAACCTATGGACAATTTGACAACTTCAGCATGATTTTGGACTGTGGGGACAAACTGGAAAACCTGGAGGAAATCCCACGAAGCCTGGAGTCCAAAGGTGTGAGATAACAGTGCTAACCACTCTGCCACCGTGTCGCCCCATATTAGACTATTCACTACTACGCAGAAAATGCACTATGGTTAGGAGTCTTTATTCTGTCTGTACAAGGAAAACCCAGTTACCACTGGATTTAACAAGTACCAGACTGAGAAATACCAACAAGAACATACTGATTATTCATAATTCACGAGAATTTAAAATCCAGAATGATTTTACAAAACACTTCTTTTGAGAAGTAGAAACTTAATACCAACCAATTCTGAAATAGGGCTACATGTTATGATGTAATAATTGTTTGTGGCTTTGTGCATAATCCTTATCACTGCATCAGAGGCTGAGAACATGGGAAGAATCTGGTGATTCTATGATATAAAGGCTTTGGCAACTCATTACCAAGTTAGCAGTTTTCATAAATTCCCTGCACTGCAATAGGCAGCTCTAATTGATCAGGCATGACATGGTAAGTTGTCTCATTTGACTGGTCAGACCCTACGCCTGTCACCACTGCTAGGTAATGCTTGTGTTTGCGAGGTATTTTAGCATAAACAGAGTGCCAATCCAGTAGTGCTTCACAGATAGCATGTAACCACAAGACACCGTGCCACACTACTAGTCCTACCCCAGTGACAAACAACTTCTGCATCTCACAAACACCGAAAAACCATGTAGCGGCAGTGTCACATTCCTTCTTTGCCCCTGCTGTGAATACATCTCTGGTTTCTGCTTTTAAAATGGGATTCCAGTAGACTAATGCTTCAACAACTGATGAAAAACACATGAAGGATGGTATGCTACAAACCGTGCCAATTCCTCTCATATCCCATTTAATCTGCCACCCAGGGAGTGTGAAAATGAATTTTGGATTTCTGAGATTTGGTCTGACCCTTTCTAATGTTCAGGAACACACCCTAAGCTGCATGAAAATCTAATTATTGTGTTGCTGTGTTTGTTTAAATAGTTAGGAGGCAGTTGTCTTTTAAACCTCTAAAAACAACTATGGGATACTGATCTGGAGTACAGTGACAGCTGTAGGGGCATGCATTGAAATAGCCTTACCTTGTCTCTGGGTTGTAACCTAAGATGTAGAAGAAGGAGTCTATGTGGGCTCTAAACTCCCTTGCAGCAAAAATATCAGAAAAGTGGGTGATATTACATTTCCCTCTGGAAGAAAAAAAAACCAATTTTCATAAGTACAACAAATTCTCATGTGTACAGACACAAAAGTTATACACTACATTCTATATGTGTCTTTGTGACTGATTCTACGTGGGCAACGCTGTGGAGTGGCTGATGACAGTTTCATAGGTCATACAATCAAAGTCAAAAACATTTTGCTTACTATTGAGGCCACAGCAAAGACAGAACTATGCTACTCCTTTGCTCACAATTGATACTTCCATGTTAAAACATTTAACTTCACTGAAATGTCCACCATAAGGTACACCATACCAAGGCCATAATAATAATAATAACAATAAAATAAAATAAAAAGGCAGTCAAACTGAGACACTTAGCATGAACACCACCACCACCCTGTGTTTGTGTCTCCAACTGCAGCCATTAAACTCTGCACCTTCTTCACTTCACTCAATAAAAAGTATGTGAAGATCACAGGGCTGGGGCAAGATTTACAACATCCCTAGGGCACACAGACCATGTTAATACTGGTTAAATGCATGGCTGCTTTCAAAAATTTTCAGGAAAATTGATAAATGTCTTATATCCTCAGCTTAAAATCTTAATGCATGTTGTTGAAGTCTTAATTCCTGCAAAGAAAATGAGCTGAATAAAAGGGTGTGGAGTCTGGGGCACAGACCAGACCACGCCACACCACACCAGATGAGTGAGGGGGACTGTGTTACCTGAGGGCAGCAGCATGGTAGGTGTCCACATAGTCAGAGATGAAGAGCTCCCGACTCTTCACAACGGGGTCTGTAATGACCAGCTCCCGCCCAGAGTCTACAGGAGACAGGGTAAGTAACTGCAGTTAGCTACTACACATGCTAATCCACCGTAATAGACTAACACACTGACCAGCCAACAGTCTCGCTATACTCATTTGCATGGATAGACTATACAAGTACTAATACTCTCTCTCTCTCTCACACACACACACACACACACACACACACACACACACCAATATGTACTCAAGATAACATGCACCCACACACACTAGCACATGCATCTGCGTGCTGCCAAAAAATAAGATTACAACCTGCTGAAGACCTATAAACGGCAGACTGGAAACAGCATTAGTGTTTTCATACCGTCCGGTTTAAAGTGGCAGTACCCTTTGTATTAATTCAGTTCTGAATTCCGGTGTCAGAGATGATCACCTCCGTTACATTACATTAGAACAGGAATCAGAGAGATGCATGAATCCACATAGATGGGTAAAGCTCAGTCGTACGTGCCTGTGTGTGTCATTAGGGGAGCCTTTGCCCCTCAGTGCCTCTGCACTCAGGTAGGGGGGAGGGGGTGTTATCCCGCTTAGAAAATCAGCCCATCCACCTGACCATGCGTCATAGTGGAAGCTACATGCTCACTCAGTGCCACCTCACCGTTCTCATTGTTGCGATCCTGCACCAGGTGCTGGTAGACGGAGTCCGGCACCTCAGACTGCCTGTAGTACCACTTCACGTTCATCAACAGGTGGTCCCGCTTGCTCTGCAGACAGCCGACAAGACACACACAGTAAGAGCAAGTCTGCGTTTGGCTGTGGCCCTTCCTGCTGGTCCTTTAACTTGTCCTTTTGTTTGCTATCAAAGAATACTTTTGGGCAATGGCAATTAAAAAGGGATTGAGAACAGTTCATTCCTCAATAAACTAGTCAGTCGGTCTCTCCCACAAAGGAGTCTGTTCATTCTTTGATCACACATATTTGCTCTCTCCTGAGTCTGTCTGCCAGATGAAAGGGTCACATGCTCAGACCTTAAGAGTATTTACTGACAGACCTTTTACTAGAAGGGAGCAGGATAAATGCATTAGAACAGACATCTGTTAAACAACACTGTACCTAACAGCCAGGCAGAAAATGTATCACACCAGGGGGTGAATAAAACACTTGGACATATGACACAGCGTTAAACACTACTGTTAGTGCTTGGAGCATATGGTTGCCTGCAGTTTCTCAGTATTGACAGAATGTGGCAGCACTGAGTTAGGGACAAATTGTTGGAGGTGCATTTGAAATAGGTCCAGGTTAATACAAAGAAAAGGCAAAATACTTTTCCATCATTAATTTGAAACAATTATCACCCTGCCCCCCCCCCCCCCAAAAAAAATACAATTCAGACCCTTAACAGTACATTAAAGCCAAAGCTTAGTTTCAGAGCCCTACCCCCAAGGGGCAGAAATCACAGCCCAGTTTGACATGCCTGTGGATCCGGCCCTGCATGTGGAACTGACCGTCACTGTGCCTGACGAATGAGAATCTGATTTTTATCATGAAAACAGTCATGTAGCACAATGTTACCACCCCGTATGTAAAGGGGGTGGAAGTGCACACCTCCAGCCTTGGCAAATGCTCACATTTCCTCCTGTATGCCTTATACACAGCAGCTCAGGCATCGCCTGGGAGGAGATGAAGTAAAGCTTTCTATTACAAAGGCTGAACATCACTGGAGCAAAGGCCAACAACACTGAGGAGACAGGAGCCATTTGGTTTGGTTGTAACTTCAGTATGAAAGAGTCCACAGCATCCTTGTGCTAGGGAACCTGCTGTAATTTCACATTAGAATCACTTCTATACATATTGCATTATGGTTAGTAGGCTGTGTTTTTCTCTCACAAATGTGCATGAACTATTTAAAAAGAAAAAATAGTGATAAAGCACACTGAGTCCGCTGTGGCCATCTGCAGGTGTGTCTGTTGCAGCTAGCTCTGTTTGTCACAGCTAATGTATTAGCATTATCCCATTGAATTGGTTTTCACATTTATATGCTGATCAACAACGTCCCTTCTGCTTTCTCTTCATGCTGCAGCTGGAGCTTGAAATGGACACTGTAAACACTGATCCGAGTACAGATTTGTTCAGGTATGGACTGAGCTTGCATATTTCCCCAGGGAAAAGAAAAAAAGGCCACAATTTGTAGCGCACAAACATTAACACACTTGGCCAGTAGTTTTTTGGTGTATTGCATCTTTGAGCCCACCAAGCACCACTCTCCAATGAAAAAAGTAATGAACATGAAACCTTTGACCCTTTACTGAGAAACTGAAAAGACAAAGTGACTATTCCCTTATTATTTCATAATGATGTTTGTGTGTTGCACAGAGCAGATCATTGCACTGAATCAAATTACTGAGAAGTGATATTGCACAAAGGGAGGGTGAATGTAAGCAGCTACAGCCTGTTAGAGACGGCACTGAACGAATTAGGGCTGGGCTAAACTGCCTTCAGAAGAGAACCTGCAGAAGCCCATTTTAGGGGGCGTCTTGGATACATTTCTGCATCTTACATGGATGGATAGCAATGACCTGTATATACAAGGATAGTAGAAAGTGTACAATCAAAAGCAATTCTAGTTGGACTCAGAACATCACACCTTGCATTTGCGAGTCACCGGCACAGGCAGGGATCTGGAAGCCATATGCTGGCTACACTCAGCAGCAGAAGTTTGAAGCCCTATGGCATCCTGAGAGTGGGATGAGGGCTCATGTTTTTCTCCGTGGTTTCAGCGTGCTGGTCTGAAAGTCGATATGGCCACTTCTGTAAAGGTCTGGCATTACTCCACACACAGACACACACACCTCAGCAGAATAAGCTTACACTATGGCAGGGATGGGAAAAAAAGCCTAACCGCTTTATGTCAGGAGGACAAAGACAAGCAGAAGAGTTGTTTAATCTGAAAAGGGTCAGGAACAGGGACCAGTAACAATTTCTCAGGATCATGAGGCAGCAGGCTTCGAGAGCAGGAGGCAATATAATAATAATGAGACCGTCTATAGATACATACAGACAAGCTTCCATGTTATACACAGGGCATCATTTTTCATCTACAGAACAATAATAATAGTAGGTTACAGGAATAATATACAGCCGTGCTTTTCATATTAATGTCAAATGTCACTGCTGGTCATCCTACGATACATAAACATAAGAAAAACATTCAGCCTTACATGTCAGACAAACTGATAGCAAATCATTTTTTTCCACCCTTCAGCATAATTAACAACAAAAGAGGAGCCATTATGCAAATGTGAAATACAATTTTTTTAAAGAGTTGTCACTAGATTGTGGAGGGAAAAACCCCACACTATACATCTGTCCGACATCCTACAGACCTGTCCACCACTAAAAACCCCACACTATGCATCTGTCCGACACCCTACAGACCTGCCCACCACTAAAACCTACACTATGCATCTGTCCGACACCCTACAGACCTGCCCACCACTAAAAACCCCACACTATACATCTGTCCGACACCCTACAGACCTGCCCACCACTAAAAACCCCACACTATGCATCTGTCCGACACCCTACAGACCTGCCCACCACTAAAAACCCCACACTATGCATCTGTCCGACACCCTACAGACCT
>JAAGVU020000067.1:635314-650807 GCA_011763525.2 Mormyrus iriodes | reverse complement strand
ACACACACACACACACACACACACACACACACACACACACACACACGCATGCAGACCTACGGGCAATTTGGCAACTCCAATCAGCACAAAAATTTCACAGAATAGAAATTTTGCACAAATTCCAGATCAGACCTAAAACCAGGGCAAAAATTCAAGCACTGTAGTTTTGCTGTCACTTTCCATTACAGAGAATATGACAAATGCAATTGGCTGTAAACTCAAGAGCAATGAACATAAAACATACAAGCCTGAATTTCAAAAATACTGCAGTTTTGGCAGCAATTATCCCACATTCGGATTCAACAAAGGCCATTATAGCAGTAAGGTATTTCCAGTGGATTAGAAAACACGTGTGGTGTGTACCTCTAAGAATGGTACAGTGATGTCACTGTGGGGCTCCCGAGCAAGGCCCTTAACCCCCAATCGCTCCAGGGACCAGCCGATTCTGCTTTTGATAAAAACGACCGCTAAATAAAGACAAATGTAAATCTCTATTAAGTGCCGCCAGACAAAAGGCAGAGCACAAGTCCTCATTAAGAGCAAAAATCACCACAAGAGTGTGCTTAATGAAAGAGACAAGGGTGTAAATATAACGCCTTGATTTCCTTCAAGGAGTAACAGGACTAGCATCCGCACTAGCAGCTGTATATGCATATACTGCCAGCAATCCCCAGTTGCTAAATTCAGCACACATTGGTACTTTGTCTGAGACAGAATTGTATAGCTGTCTATGCACGTTTATGTCTGTCTTCAAGTTTGTGCAGTTAGGACTCATATAGAGTCAGCTTTGTCAAATTTTCAAAAATCTGAGAATGTGTACAAAATCAGGGGGGGAAATCTAAAAAAGAAAAGATAGATAAGACATTTTAAATATTATTTAGCAGTAATATAGTTGCAAATTATCCATTCTCTAATAGGTTTGCGATTTATTAGTACAGTGTGTGACATGTGTGAGAAATTTTATAAAAATGAGTGAGGCGAACAAGCAAAAACTGATCATTCACTGTATGGAAATGTTCTGCATATTGAGCAAAAGCAACAATTTGTTGACACTGCTTTGTGTTTGTTAACACAACTTGTCACAAAAGGTGTAAAAGAATTTGATTATGCTGCTGCTGTTAATTTTATTATATTCATTTATGACACTGTTAGTCAATTTTTTCAATATCGTTCAGCCCAAGTTTCAAGGCTTGATGTTTTAAGTTATCCTTTTGCAGCAAAGAATGCTCTCTCATTTTATATGGAAATAACTGAATGGAGTAATTTATAATCCAGAGAAGTAGCCAGTTTGGATTACAGGTTAGGATTTTGATGTTAAAAATAATGAAATCCCCATTCGCCATGACTGCCCAAGGCACAGGCTATTAGGGCACTTTTGTCACTTTTCAACTGATATTCGAACATTCGTTTGAACATTATGTGAAAAATTCATGTTCATATAATTAACATTAGACGTTAGCTGTGTTCCCTTGCACTAGTTTTGCATTCCGTCACAATAGTTTTTCGATCCCACTACACTTGCCCACTTGCTATTTGCTGCAACGTGACAGCAAGGATAAGCCTAGATAATGTGTCATGTAAAGCGTCCTTTAAGCATTAAACTATGGGGGTTAATGCACACCATGTACCTTTATGTGTTTTATACGCATTTATTAATAATTGCAGTGTTCATTCACAGCCAGTGACTAAGCAAGACAGCTGGGCTATTGAACGTTAAGTTTTACACTTATTAGTCCATTAATTTTATGTTTCGTACTATATACGGATACTGTACAGTCATTATTAGGAACGCAAAACAGCCAAAGCTAGTGACCCCTAAATCATCCATCTCTTTTTTGATATTATTCGCATTGTCTCACACAATCGAGTGTGCTTTTAGTGGGATTTTACACTACACACAACTTCCACCTCTCACAACTTTATTTTTATAAAGATAGCAAATCGCTGTGCTACTAGTTGTTTCAAGCGTAACATACCTCCAGATTTCAGACATATTTGTTAGTTTGCTTTGCAAGTCACACTTGCTCTCGTCCCCCTCTTATCCAAAGTTTTTGCACTCCGCCTTACTGCAAAGGATATGCATATGATGTCACAGCAGGTGGAAGTCACCTCGCTGATGCCCACTGAGTGGCAGTGTTATCATTCGGCATAAACGCCGCAAAAACACATCTAAAATGGGAAAGAGCTGTCATGCAATTGGTTGTATAAATCGGAATAAACAAGAAATAGGAGGTATCTTTTTACAGACTGCTGAAAACTAAATAAGTAAGCATAGGATGTAGATCGGTCACATATGGCCAATACCCAATCCGTCTAATAGCTATGGATCGGCGGCGAATATCGAATTGGTGGACCTCTAAAATAAATATTTTGATCCATACTCCATTCTCCATGTTTGTGGTGAAGGAGGGTTTAACAGAATATTATCTGAATAATGACAATATGTCGTAATAATAGTGAAATTCAACTAGTATTTCTGCCTGAAGTGCCATCCCTAATTTGGAACCTGGGTTTAAGTTTCAGAAGAACCTGTAAGGCGCAGGGTGCACATAAACACTGACTCCTAAGTCATGGAGCTGCAATATACCCAGCTGACAAGAAGCCTGAAGGTCTTCAGATCACAAAGGAGATAGTTACAGAAGGCCTATGTTAGGTCTGGGTTGCTGTGTCTGACCTATGGATGGATGCATTTATGGCCCTCTCTGGGCTTGTCAGTCGACTCAGCTCAGTAGATGCATGAAACCAAAACATTCTAATAGCTTGGAGGCTGAAATCAGAAGAGTACCGATCAGCTACACTTGCTAGCCAGCATACAAAATGACCCCATTCCGTTTACTTCCCTTTTTGTCATGACTGAAGTCTGAAAAGTGTTGTACTAGCCTTGCCTACTGGCTACAATGCTATATTAAAATAAAAGGACAAATTTAGAATAGTATAGCCTGATGCCTGCTCAGAGCAAAAAACAAATGAATTCCAGCAGCCATCCATGCCTCCTTCAGCAGAGATGGCACATGGCACCTGCACACAAGAACAACGCATGAAACACGTGCCAAGTCTTCAAAATGAGACAACAGTCTATTTCTGCACATTTCAAATGTCAATGCTTACAGAGAGTCCTGAGGCCAATGGCTTGTCATTACACTATAAAACTGCGCTTAAATAAACAGAGTGCATGAAATCAATTGCTACTTCAACCAAGGCAATAATATAAAACTTCATGGTAAATCACATTCTTGCTGGCAAGTACTAAAGAATCACGTTTGTTAGATTATGACAAATAATTCGGTTTTGGGGGTACAGTTTTGTCCAACAAATCGCATGCAACTCGCATTGTACTTCACATTATATCTGTCCATCTATCTTCAGTACAGGATTCTTGGGGTTTGGAGCCAACGTATGAATATTTGTATTCATATTTTTGTGAGGACCATCCATTCATTTCCAAGGGCAGAAAACACACAGACACACACTCTCGCCGATTGGGGTTCCATAGCCGCACATGCCGTCAGGGGCGTCCTTGCTACCAGCATTTTATGATACATCTTCTTAAGGAATTCCATTAGGGGACGGGGCCCCAAAAACGATCTTGTCTCTGCTAACAGCTTGAGGAAGCTAAACCAACAAAGAATAAAATCAAAAACTCAAGTTGTTAGCCTCGAGCATAATTGTACGAATACTTGATACTTGAGAACAGAGCAACAACTTTGCAGTGAGCAAGTGAATATTCTTCTATATTACCTCAAGTACCCAAGGTATCTTCAAGTGTGCATTGTCCGGAATAATAGCTTTTTGAAATTAATTAATAATGATATATCAGACTGGCATACTGTCATTATTATGTGATATTTTATCACATGCTGTGATAAGTCTGATTGTAAAACCTGAAAGCAATCAGAATGACACTAATTCAAATTTAGTTTTACATGGCAGAACACTTGTTCAAGCTGACAAGTGCCCATCACTCATTTTTTTATTTTGGAAATTTGTTATGAAATTGTCTAATCAGCACACAACCTCACTTCTGTGATGAAATTCAATATGATGATCCACAAAGGTCAAATTAAACCACTTCCTCATTGAGGAAAAGTTTATATTTTAGCCCTGCCCATTTCAAAGTCTCTTCGCATCCAGGCTGAAACACAACTGAATGTGGACCATGCAATCAATTCCCCTCTCCCTCCGAGCTGGAAAAATTATAAATTGTCGGCGAATTTTATTGTTAGAAATATAAAAATGCTACCCCCGATTAGCAGACGCAATGACCTTGGTTTTGTGTTGCTCATGGAATTTCACCCTCAGGGAAAAATAGTTGTGGAGCCCTGATCTACACTATGTGCAGCCAATCATCTCTCTGCGATTTCAGCACTTCACTCCGCCTACTTACCACCAGGTCTGTAGACAACGTCATCCTCTGTGATGAAAGAGGTAATCTCGCCATTCTCAGTACGCTCGTACCGGGACTTCTTTTTGGGCGGCTTCTTCTTGCCCTTCTTGGCCAGGTCCTCGGTGGCAGCAGCGGTGGCGGCCGCGTCGTCGTCATCCTCACTGTGTTCACTCTCGGCATAGTTGCGTGCCCCCCCCTCCAGCGTGCAGCTCCGTCGAGGCCGCACGCTCTCACCCTCACGGGCCTTGTCCCGCCGCTCACGCTCCCTGTCCTTATCGGCCGTCATGATCCGCCAGGTGCCTTCCTCTCTCCTCTCACGGTTCGGCTTCCGTGAAAGGTAGACCGTAAGTCTGGGCTTCAGTCTTCTGAATGTACCGCTCAGATCCAGGGAGAATTCAGCCTCGCCAGCAACCCGAGAGCTTCACAAGAGCTGAGGGACAGAGAGAGATAGAGAAAGTTTAAATTTATGCTGACTTCATACATAGTTCCTTTGAAAACAAACAAACATTCTTACAAAGCACAGATCTTAGATCACTTAGGTGTGAACGTTATTGGCAAACTTATGCTGCTTTCCATTTACCTCGGAGGCCAGAACTCGGAATTGGGAATGATGTCACACACGAGTTAACAGCGTTCCATTACAAGTCAGAAAGCCATTTAGCAATACCAAGGATTTGTTTCAAAAAGCAAGTTTTCCTGCTTAGCTGGATAACTTGTTCTATTTAATGTGAGCCAGTTTAAGTGGCCTTTATCTTCGTTCAGTTACATTTAGCCCAGACTACCTTAAATCCGACAAGTTGTCCTGCTAGGCAAGAAATCCTGCTTTCTGAAACGATCAGCATCAGTTGATAACCCATTATGCAGTATTTTGTGCATAAAAACACCACAGCAACACATCCACAAACAGCATGGACAGTACTGTTTATGATCAATTTAATGACCTACAAAAAAGACGTAAGTGCTAAGAAATAGTATAAAACTACAGCTTTAACTTCTGTTGACAAAGGGCGGGAACAGTCATCTTGAATTCTGAGCTTGTGGTTGTGTGGATTCCTCCAACTTCACAAGTTGAAATTCCCACTTCAGGGGGCGTTCCAGTTGAAATTTCCAACTCGGAACTTGGAATTTCCGAGTTACGAGTTCAAATGGAACGCAGCATTAGGTTCACACCGGACAAAGAATTAATTGGAAGGAGGAGGTCCATTTCAAAACAGACAATTCAGGTACATTTGATACAAAGTGATGTGTAACTACAACCATAAAAATAATACGCACAAATAAGAGACACGGTAAACAATTTTTAATCTGAAATGTACACGTGAAGAGATACCTGACATTTAACTAATAATTTTAATTCATATCAAACTACAATGATGTAAACCATTTTAGTTTTTCAAAGAACTTAAAGGTATAGTTTATTTTCTGCCTATGTACATAAACATGAATCAACAGAGTAGATGCATTTACATACGTCCCTGGAAAACGGCACACCCCACCAACAGTAGGAGACATTTATCCCTATTAATGTAAACATGCTGTTCTCCATAACTGAAACCCCAGCTCAGGAAAGCCTTCAATCTGGTCACTGCCTCATTGGCATGGAGTATAGATAAGCTTCCAACTCGCACCTTGCAGTCAGCCATTAGCTAAGCTACTGGCAGGTTTACGCCAGATCAGCACTAACTGCCAGCTACCATTTCCATCTCCCCCGCAGAGCCCTATTGCAATCCACTCTATTGAATCTCAAAGGCTGCTAACCATACAAAATGTGGTCTTCCCTGAAGGTTAAAACTAACCCAGTCCTCAAAAGATCCTAGAGCTGAAATTCTCCCCAGCCATCAGGACCAGATGACACTGGGTAGTTTCCAAGCCTGCATTTTCATCTCCACTGTTTCCTCTGCATTGGATTACCTCTCAGTAAATGTAGCTTCCAGTCTTTCATTGTTTTGAATTTTACTTTTACCACAGAAGACCAACTAACACTGAGGAAAACACTCAGACAGCTCAACACATCCTCATTCATCAGGTACGACATACGGAGCAATACATCAGCCTGACTGGCCCATTTCACCAAGTAACAACGTATCAGTAGACAGTGAACTGTACAGAAATCCACTGAGTTTAAAAAAAAAACAACCCAGTGCTAAGAAATGTGGACCCTTGGTGGGGTTTAAATTAGAGGTGCACTGATCTGATATTCGGTATCGGTACCAATCCGTACCTAATTAGACGGATTGAATATCAGCCATATGTGACTGATCCATGTCTGATATTTTTAGTTTTCGGCAGTCTGTAAAAAGATCCTATTTCTTGTTAATTTGTACAATCAATCGCACAACACCGTTTTCCCATTTTAGATGTGTTTTTGTGGCAATCAAGCTGAACACTAATGCTGGCGCTCAGTTTTTTTGCCCCTCAGTGGATGCGAGCGCAGTAACTTCTGCCTGTTGTGACATCATGAGCATACCCTTTACAGTTGGAGAAGCATAAGAATATCGGATAAGAGGGTGACTATCTGGAAGTATTTTACACTTTAAACAAGAACTACTAGCACATGGATTTGCAATCTTTGTAAAAAAAAATTGAGAGGTGGAAGTAGCGTTTAGCGGAAAATCCCACTAAACAAAGCGCACGCGATTGTGTGAGACGTGAGTAACATGAAAAAAGTGATGGATGATTTGGAGTCACTAACTTGGGCTGTTTTGTGCACTCACTACAGCTTGTGATACACGAGGGTGCTCGTGGGCCAGTGGAAGAAAAACTGCGGGGCATTTTAAGCATTCATCGCTTGCAAATATACTCTCTTGCAAGATATTCAAATTGAACTGCAAATGTCTCAAAAGGCTTAAAATGATGTACAAACAAGGTAGAACAGTATGTTATGTATGTTTCGGTTTCCAAATTAAAACTTCTTTGGCATTTTTTTTTCATTTGTACTCCAGCTTTACTAGTTTAAAAAAAGAGCTCTGGTATCAGATCAGTACTCATATTAGCCGATACCCTCTGTTCAAGTATCAAAACTATAACAGCACTGAAAAAGTGGGATCGGTGCACCTTGTGTCTTAGTTATGACATTAAACTTCATCTTGCCCTGCAAGCAGTCCTCCAAGTTACAGGGGGGTTGGTGGTGGGACTGGCACTACAGCCACCGTAACAATGTCACACAACTCCAATAAAACAGACAGGACAGTTTTCTGCTTTCCACAGGAGCAGCTCTGGTGTACCCACCCACAGGAAGGTTGCGCGCACCATGAAGGCGATTGGGAAAAGCCCTCGGCAGCCTCATCCCCAAAACAATCGAAACTGCTGGAGAGCCAATAGAGTCAGGTCTGTTGGGGATCGGAACTGGTGTGGTGCTAAAGGATTTGCCCACTGATGGCAGCACTTGGGTCCCAATCTGAGGCAGCTCATTCGGTTAAGCGCGTGGAATGTCTAGTCCCTCCAGCAAGATGACCATCTTCGTCTGCTGTCAGAAGAGCTTCATAAACTCAGCATTTCAGTGGTGACACTCTCTGAGGTATGCAGACCAGGGAGTGGCCAGATCTCTATTGGTGGGTACAACTATTATTGGTCTGGTCGCTCTGATGGCTGTCATACTCAGGGAGTAGCCGTTGCTGTGGCGGATCGGTTCCTCCCAAAGGTGTCCGATGTCACTCCTTTCAATGGGCGTATTATGAAACTCAGGCTAAGGCTCTCTCTGGGTGACTTGTATGTTGACTTAGTGTATGCTCCGACCATGATGAGTGATGTCTCGTTGAGGGAGGCATTTTATTCCCAACTTCACTCGTTGGTTGATGGGTACCTATGAGGTGCAACTCCACTGGTCATAGGTGACTTCAGTGTGACCATTGGCACTGACAAGGCTGGCTATGGGGATTGTGTACTCCCCACAGATCTGGCAAATGGGGTGAAACTGGCTCCGTGCTCCTTGACTTTGCGAAAGGTCAGGGGCTGCTGGTCGCTGGATCCTGGTTCCAGTGCCCTGAGCTGCATTGTTGGACTTGGTACTCCCATACTGGTAGTGCAGAGAAGATCGATCACATCCTAGTGGGCAGACGCTGGAGGCTCCAGCAAAACTGCAAGGTCTATAGAAGTGCCCAGTTTCTGAATTCTGAAAACAGACTTCTTGTTGCAACTCTGAAGAATCAGTTTAGGTCCAGTAATTATCACCTACAAAGAGAAAGAGCCTGGATCTGGGTAGACTCCAAGATCAGGCTGTTTCTAATGAGTTTGCAAGCAGTTTGTGTGAGGAACTTGCAGACTTGTGTGTGCCTGCCAACTCCAACGTGATGTGGGAGACCTTCCAAGACAAGACCCTGAAGGTGGCTGAGAGTTGTGTTGGTGTTGCCCGTGTTCCCAGAAGGAGGTGTTTCATCTCACAGGGCACCCTGGATATTATTGAAAGAAGTCACAGTGCACGGCTTCATGGCAACTCCAGTCTGTACCGGGAACTGAGGACGGCGGCTGTGAGGGCTCTGAAGGCAGATGAGGAGACATCTCTTAGAGGAATCTGTGAGCAAATGACATACGATCTATGGTCTAATGTCCCATGTCCTGCTTACAGAGGAATCAAAGCATTATGCTGATCCTCCAATTAGCTGTGAACCACCCAATCTCACTGAAATTGCACAGGTGGTGAACCAGCTGGGGGTAGAGAAGAACGGAGGGATTTGTGGTATCCAGGGTGAACTTCTCCAGGCTGGTGGTAAGGCTGTCCTCCTGGCATTGCAAACAATCCTTGCTTCCATTTGGGAGACAGGCATCGTGCCAACTGACTGAGAAATGGGACTTCTTTTCCCTATTTGGAAAGGGAAAGGTGATTGCCTGGATTGCGGCAACTACTGGGGGATAACACTGCTCAGTGCTAGGTAAGGTCCTTGTTAGGGTCATCCTCAACAGGACCCATGATCACTTGCTCTCCGACCAGCGACTGAAGCTAGGCTGATTTTATGCCTAAATAGTCTACCATTGACTGCATGCTGGCACAGAGTTCTCATCGCGCGCAAACGCGGATATCGGCAGTTTCTTTGCTGCCTTTGTCAATTTTTGTAAAGCGTTCAACCCAGGTGATCGAACTGCCCTGTAGGACATCCTGAGATGTCATAGCCAGCCTATACACTGGTACAGTGAGTGCTGTGCAGAGTGGAAGCAGAACCTCTGCACTCTTTCCAGTTGATTCTGGGGTTCATCAGGGGTGTGGTCTTGCTCCTACTCTGTTCAATGCATGCATGGACTGGTTGTTGGGCAGGGTCGTGGAGTCCAGTGGCTGTGGGGCATCTGTTGATGAAGAAAGGTTCACTGATCTTGACCTTATGAATGATGCTGTCATCTTTGTGGAGTCAATGAAGGCACTGATTGGAGCTCTCAAGAGACTGAGCCAGGAGTCTTGTCTGGGCTTGCGAGTGTCCTGGATAAAAACCAAGGTTCAGGCCTTTATTGACCTCTTGGGCACATCCATCAGCAGTGTCTCTGTCTACGGGGACAATGTTGACCCCGTCGAGAGGTTCACCTACCCCAGCAGCGACATTTGTGGTGACTCTTCTTGTGAAGTCAGTAAACAGATTCGGAGAGCATGGAGGGTCATGAGGACACTGGAAACGGGTGTGGTGTGTGACACTCCTGACATCTTCGTTAGAGAACAAAAGGTCCAAGTCTTTAGAGTCCTGGTGCTCCCCGTTTTGAGTAAAACTTAAATCCAGTAACCTGAGACAAAAACTGGACTCCTTTGGTATAGTGTCTCTTCGGAGAATCCTTGGGTACCACTGGTTTGACTGTATGCCAACCAGGATACCGAGGCGTTTCGTCATGTGGTGGGTGTGGCAACACTCTGTAGCAGTGTATGATCCCCAAACTGACCTGACCTGGTATACCTCTAGTTTAAATTTCAGAGTCAGCTCAACTATTCCATCAAGAATTTCAATATTAAATTCAATATGAATGACTTCTCACAATTATTCAACTAAACTAGATCTAAGAGAGAAAAAAACTGATTAAAATGTTCCTTCTCGAAAAACCAGCAGTATGGTAGAAAGAAAACAGTGCATAACAGATGAAGGTTCCAATAAAAAAAAGAGGAAAATGATCAGTTATGTGGAAGCACTTTCACTGCAGTACCGACACACTTTCATTCACTTTCAAAGTAGAAAAATGCTATGACTAAAATGCAACAGCAACGGACCCACCCAATAATGCATAGTTTAAACACACAATTATAAACTATATGCTCTTTAGCCTCCTGGAGTAGCCTAGCCTATCAAGTTGTGCCCACAGTCACGAAGCATTTCTGACAAATCTCATGCAAAAGCAGAGGCGATAAAAAAAAAAATTCAGTCGAGAGTTTAACAGATACAAGACAATTTTGAAAAAGAACCATCAGTAAAACTGCAGAGCTTGCCAAGTTCTTTCCTATGACAGAGTTAAAATGTTTTTACATAACTTATTGTCTTTACCTAGCTGACTATAGTGGTTTTGGCATGTGACGATTGCACGTGCATAACATGCAATGTCAAAATTAATATTGCACATCATGCAGGCCTAGTATTGAGGGTGGCACTGTGGCACAGTGGGTAGTGCTGTCACCACATATTGCAGTTTTGGGTGTGTAGTGTTTGCATATCCACCCAGTGTGTGTGTGTGTGTTTACGCCGGATCCAGTTTCCTCCCACAGTCCAAAAACATACAACTTAAGCTATGCCTAAATTATACATGTGTGAGTGTGCGCCCTGCAATGGGCGCCAATAGCAAAATATATTTCATTTGTGTGCATGTACACACACATACACACTCATATATATACACATATACAAATTAGAGGTAGCAGATATGACCTAAAAATTTCAATTTTCATCACAGTATTTTTCACTTTTTGGACAGTGATGACAAATGATGGTATTACTTGTTTCCAAGTTTTGGGAGGAGTAGCAAGTCCTGTCCCTTTATGTAAATTTTAAAAACTCATTACTATAGTTAGGTATGGGCAGTCTTATTTCGAAAAGACATAAAAAGTGACAAGTAATATTTTCTGATATTTATTTTATAATTGTTGGAGTAAACGCAAAAGGAACGACAAGCTGCTTTAGCTGAAAACAGTGTATTTTACTTTTCAAATCAAATAAAACGCAGGGTTGTCAACTTTGGTCAGCTGGCTGAAGTGAGATTTTCAATTCAAGACAAGTCTGCACACTCATGCACACACATTTACATGTATGCAAGTTTTATTACATTGTAAATAGTTTGTAAAGTTTGCAATAGGGCTGCCGCTATTAGTCAACATAGTCAAAGACGCCGATGCTGAAAATGCATTGATGTATCGTTTATTATTATTTTAATGAAATTACCTTTATGACTTATGAAAAGCTTAAATTCATTATAACAAATGCTTTCTTTTAATGTTACTATGTAACTGTGGGAGTAATTTAAGTTATCACTAAACAAAAAGGTGGTTTTTACTCTGGAAAGTTTCGATGGTATGCCAAGGCAGCACTAGCGCTGTGTCCGAGCACCTGAAGAAGAAACGCACAGGCGCTGTTCTGGATGATGGACTGCCAGAATAGGCAAAACCACAGTGTTGTTTACTCATGTTTATCAAATTACCATTAGAACAGAGAGCTTTTTAATATCTTTTGACCTTGCTAAATACACTCATTATTAAAGCCATAAAGTTGTCTGCCTGCTACCTTAGAATCTCCATTGAATAAATGTTTGAGAAAACGTTTAGGCTAGAATCTGGGTGTATTCTATATTGATTGACAGTACCAGTGTGAGTGTTCATGCGCATTGCGCTAGCTGGGACTACTGTTATTACTGTAAAATAAAACAAAGGAAAACCGAAACTAATTTTAAAAATCGTTAACTGAAATAAAAATGAGAACTATTTAACAAATGTCAAACTATAATCAGCAAAAAGTACCACCACCCCACCAACGTCTTTTTACCTATTTGAACCACAGTATCTCCTCTTTTAAAAGATGCTGTAGTTGCTAAGCTGTCCGTTTCTTCACTGAGACATTAGTACTTATTGCTTCCATGATTTACCAAAACAGTAGCACGTGGTGCTTCACTAACCGAATCTAATAAGCATAAAGTTACACTGATTACTAACTTTTGGGCATCACAATACACGTCATTCATATTTTAGGCAAACTACTAATAAGCTTACAGAATCGTGGGTGAAAATAACGTCCCTATAATGCTAAAAAACCGGCATCCATTATCTAAAGCCCTGTCATGACATACAGTTTATGGTGGTCAAATAAAATTAACTTAAATTAAACTGACGATTTGATTTTCTGGATGAAATTGGTCGATTAATCTAGATGATTAATCGGTAAAATAGTCGATTTCAATATTAATATATATTAATCCATAGAAAAATACTCGTTAGTGGCAGCCCTAGTCTGCAAATCACCCCGACGCTTTGGTGTCCCTAATTTTATAATGAAAAAATACAGATTTGCTGTAAGATTTCCTGTGTGAGCATGAGAGTATGAAAGCGTGAGTGTCAGCCAGATGCGTGAGAGTTGACCCTGAAATCCTTTTATTTCACCAGAGTTGATTTGTATAAAAAAATAACACTATACAGTTGTTAAAAAACTAAATCTTTGACGAACATGAAAACGACAATAAACTACGCCCATGTATCCAAAATTTTATAAAATACATACTGCACTTGAAAACCTTTCAGCTGTATGATTTCAGGACAGAGCAGCCGCTCTGTTAGGAAAATTACGGCTTTTTGATTAAAGGTGTTAGATTTCGCTGCTGTTATTAACACTAACGGCATATTAGCACAAACAAAAGGGCTGCATACACTGAAGTCCATCCTGCTTGGAGGTTAAAGGACTTTGACATTCATTGGTATGGGAAATCGGCGGTTCTAGTGTTAACTGGGCAGTTGTGCCTTTTACTACGCACCTTGCACGAAGGCAGCCACGCACATATCCACTGATTCAGCAAATGTTTTACTTTTTAATTTGCTGCTCTGTGTGTGCGTGTGTGTGTGTAACCGGGTTATTTTTGTTTACTATGTATAATTACACAAAATCATTATCTTGAATTTTTCAATTTGCTATCAGGACATGGCGTATTTATAGAATACACACACACACACACACACACCCATCAGTCAAAAGTTTGGACATGCCAAGCCACCTACAAAGGAGAGTGATACTGTCATATCACGTGAACTGGCCACCTGACCTAAACCCAGAAGAGATGGTTTGGAGGAGTTTGACCAGAGTGTGAAGCAATAGCAGCCAATGAGTGGGCAGCATATATGTGGGAATGCCTTCAGGACGGCTGGAAAAGCATTCCAGGAGGCCACCTCATGAAACCAGCGTAGAGGATAAAGTAGAGTCAGACAGTCCTTGGAGCCTGGGCCTTGCTCTAGGGCCTAAATTGTTATTACGGTTAACAACAGGATATGAACTATCACAGAGAGCTGCGCCCCCCCCCTCCCCAAAATATTTTGTATTTTTTTTTAAGTTTAATAATACTTTTTTGTCAGTGAATATTTCCATATGTTATTTTATAGATTTTGTGTCTTTATAATTATATTATAAAGTTATAATATTGTTATGGGGAACAGTAAAGAAATCCGTGTGGATTAGAGGAAGAAGATAATAAAAAAAACTTCTTCATGAGGATGGGGAAATGAGTTTGACAAAACCCAAAATGGACACTAGCAGCTGGAAGGCCTAGTGAGGTCCATGATGGTCATTTACTGTGGAGTAAGAGGAAAGAATTCAGTCTTATATAATAACTGAGAACCATAAAAGCACAAGACCTTAGTTACTGGGCTCATTATCTGACTGCAACCCACTCCAGGACACTTACACCCCTCTACTATTTGCCCTCATAACTCAATGACATCTTAAACATGATGTGATGACAGCAGACCATGAAAAATAAGGGTGCCAAGCCAACAGCCAAATGGCACTATGGGATCTGGTGAGAAGGTCAGGGTAAGACTGTTGCTTACTCCCCAGAGCGGCTGCCAGCCTACGGAACAGTCAGCAATCATAGTTGGACCCACAGTGTAAGGAACTCAGCACACAGACCTGTTTACATTCCTATAATAAAGTCAAGTGGGGTGAGCCAGACCGTCTAAACTAATTCCTTTGTTGGCAAGTGTTTAAATTCGACCCAAAACACGCTGCTCAGTCTCTATCAACACATCCCCTCACTGAGCAGAAACAGGTCTGCATAACAGACAGACTTGATCTCTGTTTATCAACTTGTTCCTCCAACACACACTACCCAAACAACTACTTCCCTGCCATGTTAAAACACAAACTGCTAAGGATATATTATGACAAGCTTTCTCTAGCCTCAATAGCAGATAAAATTATACTGCTCTGTAGGAAAATGAAAATCTTTCATGGAAAATAAGAGACACTACAGTAGGACTGCTACTAACGGCTTTTTTTCTATAGATTAATCTATCGATCGATTAATTTTCCTTCAGAAAATTGAATTTTTTAAGTGAATTTTATTTTGACAATAAACTGGATGCCATTGCAGGGCTTTAGATAATGTACACCGGCTTTTCAGCACTATACGCACATTATTTTCTCCTACGATTCGACAAGAAGATTAGTAGTATGCCTAGAATATTAACGAAATGTGTATTGTGATGCCCAAAAGTTAGTAATCTATATAAATTCCACGTATCCTCATAGTTAATAAATTCACTTAGCACAGCATGCCGCTGGGAATAACGGCGTTACTATCGGCGTTATTTTTTTCAGTAACGTGCAATCTAACTAATTACTGTTTCCATCGTTACAACGCTGTTACCGTTGCTGGCAATAAAATGCGGCGTGTTACTTTAATTAAGCTTATTGAAGCCATTCTGGACCGAACAGGCTCTCTCAGCCACAGGAGCTGCAAAGTTTTTTTCTTTTCCTTGGTGGGGGCGGGGTGCGCAAGACAACCATATAAATGATGCTATGATGCTGATTGGCTAAGGAAGAGTAAATTTCAAAGTAAACCAATCAGAAGCAGAGTTGGGCGGGTGTTCACACACAAGCTGAAACACACACGCACAGTCACACATGCAAACGACCAAGAGACACGCAGCAATGGCGAGCCCAGAGAATCCAAAAGTAG
>JAAGVU020000067.1:564719-635214 GCA_011763525.2 Mormyrus iriodes | reverse complement strand
AGTTAAGTTCTCCCCAAACGAGCTTGATGGGCCGAATGGCCTCCTCTCGTTTGTACATTTCTTATGTTCTTATGTTCCTGGCCATTAGCCTGAGCCAAATGGCAAGGGACACCTTCCTCACAGTGTCTTTTGCTTCCAGAACCAGATCCCAGTACCATATCTAGTCACATCACAAGAGTTGCTCAGGTCCTGTGTCTCTTGCCGCATGGTGTATCCTCAGCATTCCTCTTAGTTTCTGGACGGCTGGTGAGGGACCTCAGTCAGCCGCCTCTTCACAGCGTCTTGTCTCTTCTGTGAAGGCCTTGCTGGAGGAGCCGACTCAAAGAAGGAGTACACTCAGAAGGTGATGTGGAAAGAACTATGGCCGACAGCATGAAAGGTAACAGTGAAGAACTTTTTCTGTCCCCTCCCTAGGGTGTCCCAAGAAAACAAGAGGGACAGTTCCTCTCTGTGTCTCCAAAGGCAAAGTGTGGACAGCTTGGCTTGCACTGCACCTTCACCAATCCAGTTTCTATGGCAGCATGGGCAGTTGGGCTATGGGCAGTCACACCATGGACTTGCTACAAAGGCTGTGACCCCTGGCAATGTGTGTGTGCTGATAGCCTCTGCTCCAGAGTTATGCTTCGTTTTTCATACTTCAAGAGTGCTGATCTCACTTCTCCAGAATGGAACAAGATTCCCCCCACTGGTCCCATATCGTGCCATTTTATGAAAGAAAAAGGGCTAGAGAGCAATTAAAAGCACCAGAATCACTCTCAGATCTGAAACCTCCAAAGTTCCTGAACTGTGAAAAAATCATGCCAAAAAAAAACTTTGAATCAGGTTCAGATTGCACACAGGAGGACTGATAGATGACAGGAGGGCCAGTCAGGTGGCCTGGTGGACGGGGATGCTGCCGACACACACAGATGGTGTGGGAGGAGAGGGTAAGCCATGCCGGGGAGCAGATGGGGGCTGTGCTTCTGGCTTCACCTTTGCCACTGCTAAGGAAGCCAAAGCGCTCCCCTGTCCACACTCAGTTTGGAAACTCTGGAGAGTTTGATGTATCTGCGTTCCATTCCATTATTCAGAAGTATAATATAAAAAAATAAGGACTAATGATGAATTTCTGCCAGCATAGCTTTGAGGTAGAGGTAGAAGTAAGAGAGGAGGGAGGGAGAGAAGACATTCTTAGACTGAGAGGGAGGCAGGGAGGGACTGAGTTTGAAGCAAAATTGCAGCATTGTGGTCAACATCTGAGATAGTTTTCCAAAGTGGCAAGAGAGGAAAAATACCAGTATCGGCCCCTGGTGGAAACGAAGTGTTACTGCAACACAGTCACAAAGCAGTAACAGGCAGTAAAACATGAGATGTTATTGCTATTCCCAGACTGACCCGTATTTATGACCACAAGCACCTATACAAAAGTAGTGGTGGTGCTGGCAGGCATACAAGCAAATGTAGTCTGCCAGGTAAAAAGCTTATTAATTATTATGTTACAGAATAGCAGTTTTACTGCACCTCACTTCATGAAAAGCAGCACAAGCTGACAAGCCTTCCAACAGTAAAATCCTCAGACTACCAACCCTTTTGCCGTAGGGAGGGGGGGAGGTTAAGCTCCCATCTTACAACACTGCTCTGTCTTACAGATAAAAAGAAGACAGTGCTGCAGAAAGTGCAGTTTTAAGCAAAGCCTTTTCTGAGTCACCTCGGTGTCGAGTAGAAGGTACAAATCATACACTCCTGAAGTTAAATTGGGAGATGTGACTCTGCCCACAAGCAACAAGTCCTGGGACCCGTATGAAATGTCCCAGAAGTGCAATTAAATGGCATCATCATCTAATCAGTAGCCCTCATTTGGGGAACGAGGGACATCACGGCAACATGCACACAAGCAAACAGAGCCGGCTCTGTAGTGGGGCACCCTACTAAATTATTACTGCAGCGAGGAGGACATGGCGCCAATATGTGGAGTGGAGAGGACACGAACAATTACAGCATGCGAAGTGACAAGGGATGTGGTTTATTTGCATATTACAAAGTTACAACCAAAGAAAAGGGAGGAAAAGACATCAAGTAAATGCAACCAATTTTTTGGAAATGGTCACATTTTTTCAGTACAATTACGCTTGTGATTAGCAGGATTAAGAGTTGCAGACATGAGCATACTGTTGACAGATAGCAGGGAAACAGCCTTACACTGTCTGCTCTGGTTTGACACAAAGTTCCAGCCAATAAGAGGACAGGATTAGACCAGGCTCTGCGAAAAAGGGAGGGGACAGTCTCCACTTAATTCCTTCTCATCTGTAATTATCAATGCATAGACTGAGGTGGGGGCTAAAGGGCATCGCAGTGGGTAGAGACCAGCTCTTGCAAAGGGGCGTGGAAGCAGACATTATGCATAGCCAATGACGACCCACAACTTTTTGTTATTTTTCCACAGGTAGCCCGTCCGTCCTCACCCACCACTCTCTTATTGGCTCCCAGCATTACTGAGGAGAAAAGGGCCACCCCTGGAGGCCTGAGCAGCTCCTTTCAGAGTCTGTCCATGTTCAGCACAGCACAGTGACACACATGATCACAGGGTGGGGAGGTGTGCTCCTGAAGGCTGTCACGGCAGACGTAGCACACGACACACAGTCACAGCACTGGAGCCCTTTACCCAGATTAATAATAGACATTGATAGATCATAAAGTACAGCAGAAAAAGATCAATTATAAGTGTCACATTTAGGATAACAACAAAAACAATAAGTGACTAATATTGCACCGTGAGCCTCTCCCCCCTCCAAAATAGGTCCCTGGGGTTCTAGAGATGCACAGTGATGAGTCTGAAGGTTGAGCCAAAATAGACTCATGTCAGCAAGGCTGATTTGAGATGGAAGGCCGTGGGAGGCATGTGAGGCTGGTTGGAGACCAGCCGCAGGTATACTAGAACCTCAAAAGCAAGGGGCAGGGGGGCATAGAGTTAGCACAGCAACCCTAGCCAGCTAGCAGCCCCCCACTAGCAGCATTTCCTGGAATTTTTTTTTGCCTGGATTTCACCTCTCCTCCCACTCCAGCAGCCTGTCAAGAGATGTGGTCACGGTTTTGTTGTGATGCCACCCCCCCGCACTCCAGCCGGTCGTTACCCAGGCACAGCAGCACATGTCACATCAGGAGGAACAGCTCAACCCTTTGTAGCAGCAAAGGGCCATGCCTGGCTCATGTATTCATAGGTGAGCTACTCATCCCCAATCTTAATGTGAGTCCCAAATAGGCCAGGTCAAGGATGTGGAAGCTTCGTCTCATGCCCAGAGGACGAGGGTAAACATCACCCTCCCGTTATTTAAAACAACAGAGAACAAAGCAATACATATGGTGGATAAGTAGGTACAGTTAAGCCCAAAATTATTCATACCCATACCAAATATTGATCTATAGTGAATTTTTATTTGATCAATTGGTTTCTTCTGGCTGGAAATGGCATATGCATCTGACAAAAGATGGTTAGACGTTGTGTGTGTGTGATATAAATGAATATATCATATTTTTATTATATATCATATAAATGAAAAAATGAACTATTTTGATGTTTTACATTTTTATGAAAAATGCCATGTCAAAAATTATTCATACCCTTTCTCAACAATCAATGGCAAAGTGTTTATTTGCCATCAGAGTAATCAAATAGTATTTCTAATTACTAACAAGCTTTTTGCATCTCCTCACTGGGATTTTGGACCACTTTTCTTTTGCAAAGATCTCCAGGTCTTTGAGGTTGGATGGCTCCCTTGCCATCACGTCTTCGGCTCTGTTAACCAATTCTGGACCACTTTGGCTGTATGTTTTCGATCATTGTCTTGTTGGAAGAGCCGATGCTGCCCAAGGCCAAGTTTTCCTGCAGACTGCCTGAAGTTTTCCTCCAGAATCTAAATATGTAGTCTTTTTCTTGTAATCAATTTTTTATTGAAATTTACAGGCAAGATTTACAAAAGGTGACATGGCAAGAAGAAAAAAAAAACAAACGAAAACAACCCGCAGTGCCCTCCCACACCCATATCCGGAGTAAAACAAAAGGAGAACTAAAAAAAGTACTAAAGATGAGTATTAAAAATTAAATATAAGGTGATGTGCTCCCATCTATGGTATCCTTCACAAGTGAGGCCATGTGCTTCCAAATGTTGATAATGGTGGCAAAAGCACTGTTTATTCATGCATCAGACAGCTCTAACAAAATGAGGTTGTAAAAAGAAGCTCTCCAAACGATATCAATTTTATTCTTATATAGCGCCTTTCACGACAGTCACCCCAAAGCGCTTTACACGACATTGAGAGAAAAGGGAAAGGACAAATTGACAAAAGAAAGAAGGAAGGCCAGATAACAACGGAAGAGAGGAACCAAAAACTCCCAAGTAAGGAGAAAAAAAAACCTCTGGGGGTTCAAGGTCAACTGGCTGCCCAACCCCCCTGGGCATGCTAACATTATCAGACAGAATAGAGTGCTTGCTTGAAGCAGGTGCAAGCTGTGATTATAGTCATGCCAAAGTCCAACAATGCGTCTGTTCTCCATGCTGGCCTGTGTAGGGTGGCAGACTGGAAGCTTCACCCAGGATGTGGTCAGCTCTGTTAACCAATACTGGACCACTTTGGCTGTATGGCAAACTATAAAAGTGCTGTGGTTCCTGGTCTTTCCACCTAGAGACTAACAAAAGTTTTGCAGCAACAGAAGATAAAGAAATTGCCTGCAGCTTAAAAAGGGAAAAAGGAGAGAAATCCAAGAGTAATAGTCTTGAGGAGAACACGGGACAGTTACGCCTAATATATCAGCAAGAAAGGAAGACAATGAGCGCCAAAAAGTGACTAAAGGGGGGCATTCCAGGAACGTGTTGAAAAATGTACCAAGAGCTTTAAGTGGGCACAATTTACATAGGGGATCCAATTCGAGAGCCAGGGTATAACACAGTCTTGGGGTATAGTATGTCCTACGTACAAATCCGAATTGGATGTGTAGGTGGTTAGGGTTTTTGGTAGCACACTTGACATTTTTAAAAATAGTATGCCAGCACAATTGAGTGGATGAAGGAATATCTTCATTCCATTTGCATGCAGTAGGAAAAGTTACCTTACCGGCATCACACAGTAGCGTGTACATCGCGGAAATGGGTTTATTAGAACTGGACAAAGAAACAGTAAGTTTACAGAGATTTGGCAAAGGAGCAGAGAAACATATTTCACATGTTCTGAGAACAGATAGCAGTTGAAGATATAAATAGAAGGGAGTAGGACGGATAGGAAATTTAGAGCAGAGAGCCTGAAATGTGAGGAGGCAGGGAACCATCATACAGATCCCCAAGTGTATGGACTCCTGAGGAAATCCACTTGGAGTTTGAGATGGGTTGCCCTCCAATGTTGAGTGCCCTATTAAAAAATATTGGTATATATGAATGCCAGGATTAAACAGAACCATTGCATTTCTGAAAGGTCTGTACAGCATAAGATACTATTGGACCCAGTGCAGGATTAGTCGCCTTAGCCTTTAGGGAGACAAAAAGAAGGTGTTGTAGCTGGCATGGATACGCCAGATTCTCTTCAATTAAAAAAGAAGTGCTATGGGGTCAAGCTTGAAAATAATCATAACTGACAATATGTAGAAGACGATGCAGATTGTCAGCAGCATAGCAAGATGAGAAACTTAAACATCCCGATCAGATTTTAACTATTACCGATTGTAGATGGCGAGCTACCACCTTTTCCAGCATCTTCACATGTGAATTCATTAAGGATGGGACAGCAGCTGGAACATTCAGCATGTTTTAACAGTAAAGAAATTATCACAGTGTTTATAGAAGGATGAACTTGAGAGGAATTTATGGCCAAGGACAGTATACGGAACAGAGGAAGGGCTAATTGTGGCCAAAAAGATACTAACACTTCAACTTGAATTCCATCTGCCCCAGGAGCCATATTATTTGCAAATGATTTAAAAGCTTCTATAAGCTCACTAATGGTAATAAGGGCTTCCAGTAGTAAAGCATTTGACTGAGTTTAGGCAGAGGAGCTGAGGTGAGAAATGAGTCCAGAACCTCCTGTGAGGGAGGGGTATCAGCTGAAAGATCTGTATAAAAGTCAACTTCACTTCATTTCAGAAGGATTATTGGTTATAACTTTGCAATAAAGGTGTTAGCATCTATACCGATTACAAGTTCATATTAAGGACAGAATTTTACCAGTCAGACTCGACGTATGACATTTTGTGGTTACGTCGCCATCTCCCATAAATTTACTAAGAAAGTCTTGTTCCGTCATTCCGACATACAGCATTCGCAACGTAAAAACAAAGTTTGCGTGGGAACTAGTTGGTGAGCAGAGCGGCGGTATACGAGGAAGACTGTGTTGTTCAATCGCCGGCTGTGCACCAATTTGGATTGTGCTTCATTCATTCTCTTTCGTTTGTGTTGCTTTTTTGGAAACTTTTTGCCCTTCATTATGGCACCCAAGCTTAAGGCAGACTCATCTGATGGCAGTGCTCAGAAGAAAAGGAAAGCCATCTCCATGGAACTGAAAGTAGATATAATAAAACGCTCAGAAAAGGGCGAAATACTGAAGAACATTGGCCGGTTGCTAGGCCTAGGTCGTACGACTGTCTCGACGATTGGCAAGTGTATGTGTACTGTGTATGTCCTCCATGTGAGTGACGTAGGTGCTTACGTAGGTGGGTTCAGACTTACAGCGAAAATCACGTTATGTTGCACCGTAGGAACGGATCTCCGACATAAAGCGAAATGCAAGCTAATTTCCTGCCAGCTAGCTCCATCAGCATATAACAGAATTTGCTCTCATCATTGCTCCCGCAGCCCAAGATCTTAAAGGAACGGTGGATAAGAATCAAGACGCTGTCTCTGGGTGAAGATGCGGAAGAAGCAGCGAACACAACATAGCATTTCATAGAGGCACGACACACATCCTTGGTTGCCAAATGCATCTCCTGCAAAAAAGCGATATCTACCTTATTTCTAAATAAGAGGTCCACAACACTAGAGTGTTTCTCAGGAATCGAGAACAACCCCACGTTCCAGGTGGTTATAATGAAATTAGCCATTAGTAATTTTAAAAGATGTAGAGCTAGAGTATAGTAAAGGAAAGAGAGAAATATAGAAGAAAATGTTAACAGTGGCGCATCACTTGAGGCAAAAGTGGAAAACTCACAGATAAATAAGCTCTGGAAAAACAAACCCCCAGACATCCCCCCTGTCCTTGCATGATAGAGCAGGGCCAAAAACCAGTGCGTGACCCGCAGGTGATAAGGCATGCGCAACACTCCTGCCGCCCACCCCTGACCCCAATGTCGTGACCTTCAACCTTGACCTTACAGTACACAAACACACAAAAAGTCAAACTTAAAAAACATAGAATTGACAAGTAACATTTTCCACTCGTACAGTGTAACAGCGATGTAAAAGCCTCCAAAAATTACAGATCAGATAAGAGTGTCAAATTGGCCAAGTCCAAGTGGAGGTAAAAGTGATTGCCTTTTGCAAAAATCCTGCATAAGAAAGCACACCTTAGCTGGGTAGAGCAGAAATGCAGAAATACCAGCCTCCCAAGCCTTCTTCAAAACAGAAGACATTTGCTTTGTGAGCTTGTGCAGTATGGGCACTGTAGTCGGCAAAAAATAAAAATCTTCCAGCCCTCAAAGGAGATTTGGGATTTTTGAGCCTCTCGTATGATAATTGCTCAATCAGTGTAGTGCAAGAGATTCAAGATTATGGGGTGAGAGTGCACACAGTCATCTTTGCTTGTGTACTGCCGATGAGCTCTCATTATTTCAGGTTTGAATTTGGGAAGATCCGGAAACCACTTTGACTACTGAAGATCCAGAAACTGGAGTAAATTGCCCTTTCCTGCACCCTCTGGAACACCGACAATCCTGACGTTGTTCATTCTCACCGTCCTCCCGTTATCGTGCTGGTGTCCAACTTCGTGCCTCTTGACTTGACCTTGAAACAGATCGAAGAATTTGCCGAGCTTCTGCTGTTCTCTCTTTAAATTGCGGACATCAGCCCTCAAATCAGTACAGTTTCTTTATAAAGTGGATGTCAAATTATCATGAAGACCTTCGATCTGCTCTTTAACGAAGTCCTTCAGCTCACCAATTAACAAATTCGTCTCCCCACCTGTGTCAGCCATGTTGCCAGCACACATGGTTTTTTGTGATTTCTTTGCCGGGCTGGCGGTCGACAATTGAGGAGGTATTTTGCACCCAGAACGATCCATCTTTCCACTGCAGGTATGTGATTAAATTTTTTAAGTAAATTTAATCTAAAATGTCTCAAAGTAGTTTAACAATCGGGGATCAAGGAGTGGGACTTCGGGAGCAAGTCTTAAATGTCGCCATTCACCACCAAGCGTCATGTGGTCTCCCCCTCCTAGTCTTCTTTTTTATGATGCCATTTACTCTGACAAGGTTGCCTGGCCCATTGGCTGAAAAGAAACCCCAAAGCATTACATTCCCACCACCATGCTTGACCGTGGGGATGGTGCTCTTGGGGTTGAATGTTTTTTCACCCAATGAAAGCCACGTCCCTGTGTCCAAAACAATTCCATTTCCATTTCATCTGACCATAGAACTGATGATCAAATGCCTCTTTGTCCAGGTGAGCATTTGCAAAGGCTAGGTAAGCTTTTGTGTCTGTCTTGGAGAAGTGGAGTCTTCTCTGGTCAGTGTTCATGGAGACTAGCCTTGTGCAGTATCCAGTAGTGTTTCTGCCGTGTGATGTTGGTGCCAGAATTGCTCAGGATTTGTCAGGATGGCCTTGGTGTTGATCCCTGGATTCTTCTTGGCCTCTCGCACTACCATTCTTGCCAGCACAGGGATCACTTTTTGCTTCCTACCACACCCTTTAAGATTTTTCACGGTGTAGAACTCCATGCACTTTTTAATTATGCTTTGCAATGTGACCCCTGGCACTTGAAAACACTTGGATATAGCTTTATAGCTTTTCCCAATCTTATGATTAGCCACAATGCACAACTGGAGGTCCTCACTAAGCACTTTGGTTTTATCCATGACTTGCATCTGACTAGGAACTGACTAGAGAACTACTGCATCAGCTGTTCTCATTTTATAGTTGATCTGAATTCTCTAGAACATGGTGGTTTACCATGTTTGGTTTACCAATTACCAGAACCATTTGGAATGATATAGAAGCTTGCATTTTCTTAAAAACTTGAAGGGGTACGAACAATTTTGGACATGGCAATTTTCATAAAAATGTGAAATAAATATCAAAGTAGTAAATATTTTCATTTATATCTCTAGCACAATGTCTGACCATTTTTAGTTAGATGCTTATGCCACTTCCAGCCAGCAGAAACCTATTGGTCAAATAAAAATTCACTATAGATCAATATTTGGAATGGGTATGAATAATTTTGGGATTAACTGTACATTTTAGAGACAATGACTATTTCTGAGGTAAGAGAGAAGAAAAAAAGAGATTTACTCTACAGCAAAGACACTAACTGCCCCCCAGCAAGTGGTAAACATGGCGACTCAGAGTCTGTGGTAAACATGAGCAGCCAGCCAGATTAGCTTCCCTCTGCTGTCGCTTTCACACATGCATAAAGTTACATGCCAACATTGAGAGTGAAGGTGGCCACTTACTGATGCTGGCCAGCCTTCAGCGGAGTCCGGTGATGAGCCAGCACCTGCATCCCTCACTAAATGGCCAGCGAACCCACTCACGTGCAACAGTCCCACACCCAGGGAAATTTACAGGGACTTTACAAAATGTCTGGGTGGCGGCCAGCATCCAGCAGGGGCTGCTGCTCAGCATCTTTGCCCCCCCAAACAAAACCACTTCCTGACCCTGACCCGCCACCAGTGGACCCCAGACAGCCCCTGCTAAGCGGGCTTGCACTAGTACCTCCAGTGACAGCAATAGATGACACTCCACTTACAACGTACATCATGCTATGCGGGGTGACACCCCACCCCGCCTTTGGGGGTGTTTTCATTTATTTCATTCTTGTCATAAAGACACTAACACAGGTGTAGTCCTCTAATCCTCATTACCAAACCACTGGAGGCCCACGCAACCGGGAATGGGACGAGAAGTGTCCCACTGGTGTGAATTGAATCTTCCCTAACTAACTTTACTATTCTGCAGCAGTTGTCAAGGCTAACTTCAGGTCAGCTGACAACACTCTCAAACACAGCAGTAATAAAAAAAAACACCCATAAATGTGATGTTCAGCCCAAGAGAACCACAGGCAACCAACAGCCATCCGCACCGGCCATTCGGATCACAGCCTTTTTCTGTCACCACAGTGGTAAAGAGGGAAGGGGGTATGGGCAGTAAATTTACATTATCAAGTCAAATCAAAAGATGAAAGTCTTTTCACTAGGGAGAGAGGGTGAGCTAGGCTCCATCTCCTAGCTCAGCAGCTGGCGGATCTCCTTGTGCATGTGACAAAGGAAGTCCACATAAGACGGCCCGCCACTGCTGCTCTTGTCCTCCACCAGGAAATGCCTGAATATGAGCTCCATCCTGTCCTCCTGCTTCACCACCATGAGCTACAGAGAGAAAAGGGGCCAGTTAGAGGCCTAAGGAACAGAGTGTTTACCCATAAATTACAAACAGCATTGGGGGGGGGGGGGGGGGAGGAATGAAATCTCCCCACCTTAATGTACCGGGACCGCGGGGCCCTCATGGACTCAATCATCCTCCTCAGCCTCCTGGAGTATGCTGTGTCCAATGACGGGAGTACTGCCTGTGCCAAAAGGCAAGGGCGAGGGCTGTAAATTAACTTAAGCAGTCTGTGCAATAAAACTAGACCTATGCTATGTTTCACTTGGTCATATAACCTCCTGAAGATGTCATCATCACCATGCTCACAGGGAAAGACCAGGCCAGCAGGGGCCACTCACCAAGCTGGGGTCAATCTGCCCGAAGGCCGTGGTGCCGAAGATGCTGAGCAGCAGTTCCTGCTGGACGTTGGCCCCCACCCAGATAAAGAGCTGCAGGCCATTCTCCAGGAGGTAGACCCCCCCCTTGGAGAGACGCTCTTCAGAGTCTCTCATCGCCACAGGCAGGGTCTCACCCTGCAGGTCCAGCTTCTGCTGTAGGAGTGGGTATGCAGACAGAGGGTCAGGGTGGGCACACACAGGCAGGCATACACATGCACACAGAAGATGCACCCCTCACCAGTGGCAGCAGGCGTGGGTAGAAATACACGTGGCTCTCAGCCACGTCCATGCAGGAGATCACCTGGCGCAGATAGGCCCGCTCGTCCAGGGAAACATCGGCCCCAGGGTGCAACACATCACTCTTCAGCACACAGTTCAGGTAAACAGGCAGCAGCTTCATGCACTCTGGCAGAATCAGCTGTGTGGGACAGGCGGAGAGAGGTGGAGTTGAATGAAGGAGAGGCTGTTTTGAGGGCGAGGTACAAGAGGAACATGCGGGTATTGTGTATAATAGTTAAAGCACATCACTCCTTAGCACAAACAAAGCTTAAGTGCCCACCTCCAGACCAGGTCCTACCTGCCCTGCTGATGAGGGGCTGGCACAGTTCTTACGGTAGCAGGCCAGGATCTGAGCACATTGGTTGATGAGGCTGTCCCTTACAACCTTGGTGGGGTTATTGAGGATGCTGCGATAGGCTGCGTAGGGCACAGGAGGAAATGTTTGACCATGATTAGGCAGCTCCAAAGCTCTAAAAGCTCCAAGACAGCCCAGTTACACTGGCAGGGCCCCTACACGTTCTGCAGACCAGCATTCACTCACCATACTTGGCGAAGTAGTTGATGAGGGCGTCAGTCTCACAGTTGCGGTACAGGTCGGCCAGCTGAGCACAGCAGTTAATGGCTAAGTTGTGAACTCTTAGACGCCGTTGGCCACTGCAACTGGTGTACAGGATGGCACACTGCCCGTGGTCAACCCCCCAAAAGAAAATAATGTTGGCTACATTTCCCACGAGCATAAAACTGCGATCAGAGATAAGGAACAGCTGGATTCAGGCCAACCAAGATACAGGACCAGTGATAATATTTGTGTGGGTCGAAGTGTAAGGGAAGCTCATCCCGACGCTCTCCACCTGTATCAAGGCCCCGCTGTCCTCGTTCAGCTTGTCATCATGTCGGAACTCCACAGTGATGGTCTTATCACAGTCCAGGCCAGCCAACTCCACATCTGTAGTGTTGCTCATGTAGAAGGAGCCGAAGAAGTCGGTGGCACGGATACCTGGAGGACGGGGACTCATTTACATGGCTGGCATGTCATGATGACAAGGCTGTAGTTTTAATTTATATTGAGGGGACAGATGTACTCACAGTGTCCCCCCCAATATTTATTATAATTATGGCCTTGGTCCCCCCCAATGTTAACTCCATTGCTATGGCCTTGCATGGTGAGGCCACGAGTGGTCGAGCAGAAATGGCTCACCTGTGCTGGTGCGCACCCTCATGACAGCGTCAAAACCCATGTGTTTGTGCATGTCCCGCCGTAGGTCCTGCAGAAAGCACTCTTCATCGGCAGCCGGCTGAGAGCCAACAGACATGTGTGAGCTAGGCCCTGAGCCCCTCCAACCCTGTGACCCCATGACCCTGAGCCCTAGCCCTCACCTGGAAGTAAGTGTACTTGTAGAGGGATCCGCCCGTTAAATAGGGTACCACACCCATGGTGGCCACATCCACATACTGGTTGGGGAAGAGGAAGAGGTCCACGCAGCAGCCCTGCGCAACGCACTCCGTCGCCAGGTTGCTATAGAAACTGACCTGGGGCTGGAAGAGAGACTAGAGAACAGAAGAGCAAAGTTCCTGTAACCATCTGTGGGCCAGATGGTACAGAAGGAGCTTTTCCACTACACCAGGTACCAAACCCTTTGGTACTAAAAAAAAAAAATCAGTACTGCCCTTTTCCCAACTGATTTCTAATCCAGTACCAATGCCAGTACCAATGCCAGTACCAAAGTACCAAACCAGCGGGGGTACTCGTGCCTCACATTCAAACAGGCCATATGTTAGTATGGATGGAGGGAACCAACGCAGAAGCTCTGCTTCCCCCCAACACACTGAAGCCCCACTCCTGTCCAAAATGCTGAAGCCCCACCCCATCATCTGAAATGCTGAAGCCTCGCCCCCCGTCCAACATACCTTCTCCTTGTCGGTCCCAATAAGCTTCCTGTCCTCGCGGTTCTTCAGTTTCCCGGGGGCTGTAGCCATGGGCAGCGATGAGTGGAAGATGAACAGCTTCCCAGCGCAGTCAGCCACCTGTGGGGGAGGGTTACAAAGATTTCGCCCCAAGTTAGTGACAAGCCCTAGTCTTGTGGGTGGCTTAGGGCCAGTACTGTACTGACAGTAGCCCTCTTCTTTCTCACTCACTCAGCTTACAGAGAAACAGCACATCTCAGGCATCCTTATTACATATTCCTCAGATGAAATCCCACTTTATGATCCCATTAATATTTACACTAGCACACAGGACATCTAAAGAAATTATTTACAGTCCTGTGGGGACACTTTTGTATAAATCTGGAGCTGTGAAGTCAATGTGAATGGGACTGTGACAGTCCTGTGACCATCAGTAGGTATTAAACACACCCAAGCATCTTATTGGGAGCAGCATCGGCACCTTAAGGGCCTCCAGTCCAGCCTGTATAACCGGCCCAAAGACTGTCTCCGTCTCCTGTGTGTTAGCAAACATCGCAGGAATCTGGTCCAGCAAACTGTAGAAAACGTAGCATGGTTAGAACGGAGGGCAAAAATCAATGTAGACAAAAGTGCAGCAGGTGGCAAGCGATGCCAATGCCCAACAGCAAAGCTCCAGACTAAGTGGGCAGGCTTTAGGGGGGAGTCAGCATGACAGCGCCCACCTGTGGATGACGGCCCGGGACTCGGCCACTCGAACCAGGAAGCCGTCCAACAGGGGGACAAACATGTCAGCCACATCAGACACCACCAGCATCTGCGGCTGGGCCAGCACACTCTTCACGTTGTAGAAGTGCAGCACTTTGTTATAAGTGACGAAGCCCACGCGGATTTCAGACTCCCTCTCCACGGTTTCCCTGCCAACACAACCGCAGGATCATGTTTAACAAGCGGAGCCGTCCCAGACCGAAGGGGGCCTCTGCCAGATTCATTACTGGGACTCAAAGAGTCAATGGACAGAAGGTGACCTTTAAAGGCTACACATCACTCATCCGTAACAAAGGGACAGAAATCATGTTAACGAACCACACAAAGGCAGTAACGGCAAGATGTTTACTGGCTTCCTACCTGATACATTACCACCACATACCATCAATCTCAACATAAGTTCAGTGTGAAAGGGTTGTCAGACTAGATCAAGTTCTAACATTCTCCAGAAAAAAAAATGTCCTGGCAATGACATTTTTCAATTCATTTCTAATACCTAATACCTTTCTAATTTCTAATACAAAACAGAATGGGAATGTTATATAGGCAGAAGTGAAAGTAATGTAAAGGTCTGTATGATTTCTGTTTTTTGGATTTATTTTGATCTTGTTTCGGATTTTAAGTTTGTATAAGCTGTCAAACCAAAAAAAAAGGAACCTCTAAGGAGACCAAAGTCTCAGTTTTCAGAGTATGACTTGTTGTGCTCTGTCTCTATTGCCTGTATCCACTTCTATCTACTTGAAGGCTGTATTTCACCCCAATCTGTGTGTGTGTGTGTGTGTGTGTGTGTGTGTGTGTGTGTGTGTGTGTGTGTGTGTGTAAGTAAATTTATTCTCGCTCACTGTCCTTCCAAGGATCGCACAATAAAAGAGTCTGCTAAAAACTGAAAATTAGCTGAAATAGGCAGCAGTCCTTTAGTTGTTCAGCGAAATGTGCTGTGAGAATCTCTGTGAAATTTATTGTGCCCTCTCCTTAGACATTATACAGTAAATGTATCATCGGGAACCCCCTCCCACACTCGTAAAATTTTATCATGTGGGAATTTAATCATGTTACTTAGCTCTAGTCCTAGTCAGTGGTGACACGTGAAAGGAAAGTTACAGCATTGTTAATTTTGACACCATATTTTGATTTCGTTTAAGTCGGTTGACAAATATGCTACTTAGTTTTAGTTATAGTTTAGTCATCTGATTGTTTTAGTCTAGTTTTAATCAACAAAAATTGTAGGATATTTAGTCAACTAAATCTACGAAACAAGTTTAATCACAGTCTAGTACTTAATTTTCACATTTCTTTGAAAATGTCACTTTCAATTTTCTGTGTACGCACACAGACTGCTCTACTTCTATCCTCTCTACAAATTCCTTTTATTATGACATGTTTGAACATAGGGTTTTAAGGACACAGATTTAACTGTTGTCGTAGTTATGAATCATTGATAATATGAAACATGACACTAGTTCTAAAATGGCTTTATATGAACTTCATTTATGATTAAATGAAACATAAATAAACCCAAAATAAACAAAGGTGTACAGTATTTTGATGCTATTTTCAAAAGAAAAGCTATTCCTGTATTTTTTAATCTTGCAAATAAAATTAGTCGAGAGTAGGGGTCGCTGTACCAATTTTTCATGGTTTCCACTTGTCAGATGGATGCATGGTTTACAAGCTTGAGCAATTATCCAATCATGCCTTAATTTCAAATTCATCTCCTGACATTTTCATCGTTTCGTTTTTAATCTGATGAGCATGATTACACTGGGACAAGCCACACAAAGTTGACCTTATAATAGATTTTAGCGAGGTGAGGAGAGTAGGTAGGGTAAGTCTGGGCGGTATTTAGGTAATATTTTCAGTATACCAAGGTATTTGTCTTTGCCAAATTGCTGAATACCATGGGGGGACCCACCCCTGATCCAAAAAAGATTTCAAGATACTGAAATAGCGTCCCTTTTGAAAATATTGTCAAACTACCATATACAGCCTCTCCTCAGGTTACGATGGGGTTACATTCTGATAAATCAACTGCAAGGTGAAAATGCATTTTAATACAGTTTACCTAACCTAACAAACATCATAGCCTAGCCTATAGCCTACCTTAAACATGCTTACAACACTTACATTAGCCTACAGTTGGGCAAAATAATTAACACAAAGCCTATTTTATAATAAAGTGTATATCTCATGTAATATATTGAATAATATTGAAAAACATTTACCCATCGTTAAGTCGAAATATCGTAACATGGACTATCGCAACCTGGGGAGCGTCTGTACTGCAGTATATGTGAACATTATGACAGTATGAAAAATTTGATACTGCCGAAGCCCAGTGTATGGATATGGATAGACTTTGGGGGGAGTGTGGTAGGAGTAGGGATTACATGGTGGAGGGAGTGACAGAGTTTTCCAGGGAATACATTGTCTTTGTTCCAACAGCATCTAGTTTTATCTAAAGCAACTGTCACTTTTGTCTATGCAGTTCATTTTGGGTAAGTGGACTGAGGCACACAGATAACAGGCAAAGGAAGTCTTCATCTCAGCTATCCATATTTCGATCTACTCTGAAGACACCGCTGATTAAACAGCTTCACCTGCAAACATGTGTTGCATGTAGGGCTCTCCTGAATATTCATTAATGCACCAAATCAAGGTTCACTAAAAGCACTAAAGGTTTTTTTCCCCATGAAATTTAGTGTTTCAAAGCAAGCAAATCTTTCCAGAAGCATTCCAATTATTAAAATTATCCCATGAAAATACATACGTATAGTATAGTACGTATAGTACTTCTATACTAAAATATAACTAATGAACTTCATATTCTAAGCATATACACTATATTGCCAAAAGTATTGGGAGACCACTCCAAATCATTGAATTCAGGTGTTCCAATCACTTCAATAGCCACAGGTGTATAATATGGAGCACCTAGGCATGCTAGGCTGCTTCTACAAACATTTGTGAAAGAATGGGTAGCTCTCAGGGGCTCAGTGAATTCAAGTATGGTACTATGATTGGACCTGCACAGGTGGCATCCTTTCGTGAAATTTCCTCGCTACTAAATGTTCCACGGTCAACAGTTAGTGGTATTAAAACAAAGTGGAAGCAACTGGGAACAACAGCAACTCAGCCACAAAGGGGTAGGCCATGTAAAACCACAGAGTGGAGACAACACATGCTGAGGCGCACAGTGTGCAGAAATTGCCAACTTTCTTCAAAGTCAATAGCTACAGACCTCTAAAGTTCATGTGGCCTTCAGATTAGCTCAAGAGCACTGCGTAGAGAGTTTCATGGATTGGGTTTCCATGGCCAAGCAACTGCATCCAAGCCTTACATCAAGTGCGATGCAAAGCGTCAGATGCAGTGGTATAAAGCACACTGCCACTGGACTCAAGAGCAGTGGAGATGTGTTCTCTGGAGTGACGAATCACACTTTTCATTCTAGCAATCCGATGGATGATTATGTGTTTGGCAGTTGCCTGGAGAACGGTACTTGCCTGACTGCATTGTGCCAACTGTAAAGTTTGGTGGAGGAGGGATTATGGTGTGGGGTTGTTTTTCAGGGGTTGGGCTTGGCCCCTTAGTTCCAGTGAAAGGAACTCTTAATGCCTCAGCATACAAAGTCATTTTGGACAATTTCATGCTCCCAACTTTGTGGGAACAGTTTGGGATAGCCCCTTCCTGTTCCAACATGACTGCACACCAGTGCACAAAGCAAGGTCTATAAAGACACGGATGAGCGAGTTTGGTGTGGAGGAATTTGACTGGCCTGCACAGAAACCTGACCTCAACCCGACAGAACACCTTTGGGATGAATTAGAGCAGAGACTGCAAACCAGGCCTTTTTGTCCTACATCAGTGCCTGACCTCACAATTGCTGTCCTGGAAGAATGTTTATGGGAAATTTTGACCATACTCCTAAACCTTGTGAAAATCCTTCCCAGAAGAGTTGAAGCTGTTATAGATGCAAAGGGTGGGCTGACTCCATATTAAAGCTAATTAATTATGTATTAAAAATGGGATGTCATTAAAATTCATGTGTGTGTAAAGGCAGACATCCCAATACTTTTGGCAATATAGTGTATATCAGTAATTACATTACTTATCATACAAAAAACTCAGCTTTGGTGCTGTCAGTCGGGCCTAGCCTGAACTGCCACTCCAGTAGGGGGTGCATTTTCCAGCATACCTGGGCAGGTTGTCCAGCAGAGTCTTAAGCTCTTTGCAGATGATGCTGACCAGGCCGCTCTTGACAGCACTGTACGACACATCTATCAAGAAGATGTAGGCTGGTGGCTGGGGCAGCCTATTGTTCTGTGGGGGTACGTCAGCACAGTGTCAGTGCACACACTCTCAGACAAAGGCCTGTCATGAATTTTTCAAGAAGCTTGTCACCATCTGGATGGCGGCTGACAGACTGTCAACATTCTCCATTTCCAAGAAACAAGCCGTGTGTGACACATTTGAAATCAATTTTTTAAATTCAGAAAATTCGTTCGAGGACCGTAACCCTTTGTCTGCGGTGAGCTACAAGCACAAGAAGAGCATGTCAGAAAGCCTGGAGGGGACAAAAGCCTGCCAGTAGTTGGTGCCCATCTCACGGCCCTGTACCTTGCAGTACTCCATGGTGGCATAGAACTCATAGGTGCCAAGGGAGAGCTCTGGCCGCTCATAGCAGTCCACACGCTTGCCAGTGTGGTCCAGGTGCTGGAAGTAGTGTGAAGGCACTGTAACAAAGGTGGTGGGGGGGGGGTGCAGCATGGCCTCCTCAGCATCTCGCTCAGGTGTTACAGTGTAAAAAAACGGAATTTGAACTCCTGAACTCATGAGTGAACTCATGTGGAAAAGCAGGCAGTGTTGTCAGCATTCCCACCTTCTGTCACGCAGCTGCAGAAGGCGCACTGAAAGCGCTGGCCACCCTCGATGAACTGCATGTAGGGACACATGTAGGCCTTGCATCGGTTGCAGCGTATGGGGCCGCCTTCACCATGGTCCACGATATATGGGGGGGCCTGAATGCGTTAACAGTGTAGGCAGCATTATACCAATTTTGGAAATTATGACTTTGACCTTGTGATACTCACTTACCACACAGATTTTCTTCCTATATTCCCTGTAGTGCATCATTACAAACAGCCCCTTGGCTGCATGCTACCTGTGCTAAGTGATACAAGCAGAACGTGACTATGACCTGATTAAAGTAGGCATAGTTGCTTGTATGAATGTTTATAAATTTCTCTCCAACAGCCTCCAGATGGCACTGCCGCTATAATGACGTTCCTGATGCTCATCCCAAACCCAGATCATTTTCTCTGGCTGATTTATTCAGACAGCTGCAGCACAGGGAGCTAAATAAGCACCTATCATTAGTAACAAACATGGTGGAGTGAGGATAGAGGGGATATCACAGAAACTGAGATGATGGAAAAAGAGGTGGCTACGGGGAGGAGTGCCTGGCCTCATTGGAAACTAGAGGGAGTGAAATAGCAGGGACAAAGTCCTAAAAGTTAAAAACAACCAACTGAGAAACACAAGCAGCTGTGAAAGGTAATGTGAACAATGATCACCTTGACGCAGATCAGATTCAAGGCCTATAATATAAATATAACAAGGGCTGTTCTGGGGTAATAAAGGGTGGGATTACACAGTCCCACACACTGACTCATGAGTGAGGGGGAGTGAGGGTGCAAGTGGGGGGGCAGCTGCCTGGGGACTTCCTTAAAGCTGGAGCCAGACTGTAGCATTTACAATTATGCACATCTCTGTGTGAAGTGGGAAGCTTGGCTACAGAGCACACAAGACTATTAATGCACACAGAAGTCACCAAAAAAGGGAGCAGGCTGCATCATATGCCAGCCCTGACCTCGTCTGGTGGCAGCTCTGCCAGCGGCTTGATGATGGCGGCCAGGGGCACCTGGGTCTGCTTGGCCATGTCTGCTGTGCAGGGCACGTTGTAGGCTGTGCAGCGGATGTAACGTGGACTGGTGTTTCCTGGGAGTAGAAAGTCAGGTAGAGGGCCGTGTCCCTTAGCCAGACAGCGAGCAATCCCCTGGTGCCCTTCCCAAACACACAGCTGGCTCACCTTGATCTTTAACCTGGAAGCTTGTGGTGACCAGGGGCGGGACCTGACCCCGCCCCCCAGTGGAGAAGGGTTCACTGCTCCTGCTGGCTTTGTCATCCTCAATCACCTGAATCTGCATATGAGGAGAAGCAACAAACTGTAACATGTCCTCACAATATTTTTGAAACTAGTAAATACAAATGAAAAAATGTATGCCAAAGAATCTTTAATTAGGCTTCTAGAAACATACATAACGTACTGTTCTGCCTTATTTGTAGATCTAGTTTTAAGCATTTTTGAGGCATTTTCAGTTCAATCTGAATATTTTCCAAGAGAGTATACACAGTGGCGAATGCTTGTAATGCCCCCATAATTTTCTCCCACTAGCAACAAACAGCATCACTTACACTTTGTTGCGATAGCAGCCCCTCATGTATCACAAGCTGTACTGAGTGCGCAAAACAGCCGAAGCCAGTGACCCCCAAATCATCCATTTCTTTTTACATATTACGCTCATTGTCTTGCACAATTGTGTGTGCTTTTAGTGGGATGCTACTTACACCTCTCAAAACTTTAAAAAAAAAATTGCAAATCGCTGTACTACTAGTTGTGTTAAAAGCATTAAATACTTCCAGATTGTCACCTTCTTATTTGATGTTCTTACACTCCTCCTACTGAAAAGGATGCGCATGACGTTCCAGCAGGTAGTAGTACTGCGCTCACACCTACCGTCTAAAACACTGATTGGCAGCGTGTGCGTTCAGCTTAAATTCCACAAAAAACACATTTAAAATGGGAAAGAGCTGTCCTTTGACTGACTGTACAAATCGATTGAACAAGAAATAGGAGTTATCTTTTTACAGACTGCTGAAAACTAAATAAGTATCAGACGTGCATTGGTCACATACGGCCAGTGATGGGAATAATGGCGTTAAAATAAACGGGGTTACTAACAGCGTTATTTTTTTCAGTAACGTGCAATCTAACTAATTACTGCTTCCATCGTTACAACGCCGTTACCGTTGCTGGCAATAAAATGCGGCGCGTTACTTTAATTAAGCTTACTGAAGCCATTCTCTTCTGAACAGGCTCTGTCAGCCACAGGAGCTGCAAAGTTTTTTTCTTTTCTTTGGTGGGGGCGGGGGGGAGACAACCATATAAATGATGCTGATTGGCTAAGGCAGAGTAAATTTCAAAGTAAACCAATCAGAGGCAGAGTTGGGCGAGTGTTCACACACAAACTCAAACACACACGCACAGTCACACATGCAAACGACCAAGAGACACGCAGCAATGGCGAGCCCAGAGAATCCAAAAGTAGCGTTTTTAAGCCGGAAGTACCGACATTACTTTTCCATCTCTGAGATAAAAGGCAAGAATGTGTATGCTAAATGTACATTATGCCCAGGAACAAAGTGTTTCTCCACGTCGGTAGTAAGTAATTCGAATCTCATGAAGCACCTCTCATCCTTACACGCCTCAAATAACAAAGGTTTTAAAACATCTTTTGTGTTTTATTGTTCTACTATTATAAACATAGTAATGATAACATATACAATAATATATTAAATTTGATAGATGTCTTGTGTCACATTGTCCCATAGCAACATAAAAATAGTGTAGATTAATGTACAATGTTTTCTCATAATAATTTATTCTATTAAGTGTCCATTTCATCCATTAAACATTTAATATTCAGTTCTTATAAATAATTGAACATACAATTGAATTTAAAGTTCCATTAAAGGGGGGGAGGGTCAAAATTCTTACACATATTTGAACATTTAAAAAAATGTTATGCAATAGTTACTTTCCCTGGTAACTAGTTACTTCTATAATGCTGTAACTCAGTTATTAACTCTGTTACTTTCTGGGAGAAGTAACTAGGAAATATAACTAATTACTTTTTTAAAGTAACGTGCCCAACACTGCTTATGACAAGCGATAAGCACTGCAGTCACGATGAAGGAAGGGACAGATCAGCAGCCACAACATCTTTTACAAGAGGAGATACTGTGGTTAAACAAGGATGGTGGTGTGGCGGTACTTTTTGTAGATTAAAATCCAACATGTTTTTTGTTTTTTTGTATATAATGTAGAGCTGGGCAATATGAAAAAAAAATATCAGGATAATTTTACCTGCATTGATCGATAGATAATTATAGTTTTATTATGCTGTTCCAGTTCCCAAAGCGTATATATCCTAATATAAAGTGAAAGAACAAGTTAAAATAATTATTAACAAATAAGATTTATTCTTAACATCTTTTTTTCCACAAACACACAACCACATTGCTGTTGTTTACCACATCGCCTTTTTAATGGGGACGGGTAAATTTGCAAGGTCGTTGGTGATTGGCTTTTGCGCTGGCGTTCAGCCAAGCCTACATGCTTGGCCACGGCGCTGTCGGTCTCAGCGCGCAGCCTAAAACGGAACAAATATGTTTGACAGAATTTTATAGCCTACGTTTATCATCCTCCTTTTTTATCAATAAAAAAAAATAAATCGAGATCGTTTTAAAATCGCCCAGCAATAATATAATGGTTTTCATTTTTTTCGGTTCACAAATTTCTCTTATTTAGTTAGTGTCCGTTTTCGATTCAGTTTTAGTTTACAATAACGACACTGGTCCCAACAAGTCCAACGTGCACAAATGCACACACTGGCAATCAATCAACATAGAATAAGCCTCTTCTCAATGAAGATTCTGATGTAGCAGGCAGACATGAGCGTATTTAGCTGCTACAAGGACAAAAGATATCAAAAAGCTCTCCGTTCTAATGCTAATATAATAAACATGAGTAGACAGCACTTAGGGTGGTTTTGCCTACTCTGGCTGTCCATTGTCCAGAATAGCTCCTGTGCGTTTCCTCTTCAGGTGCTCATGCATAGCGCTAGTGCCATTTTGATATGCCATCGCACTTTGCACAGTGTAAAACCAGCAGTCTGGGAGTACATATTACATAGTGATATTAAAGGAAAATATTTGTTATCGTTGTTGTCATCGACTACGTCGACTAATCGCGGCAGCCCTACACTACAGTGATACAAATCTCATTGAGAGGTTTCACCTTATGTCAATAATCCAGTTGTATTTAGTTTAATAAAAAATAATAAAAAGGCAGGTTCATACCATCATTCTTTTATATTTATCTAACTAGTAACATTTCATCACTGAACACTCATAAACTGAAGTTGTCATGTGTAGTCGACGTAGTTGATGACATTGACGCTGAAAATTCATTGACATCCATATTTTACATCAAATTAAAAATGTAAAAAATTATTTTAATGAAATCATCCATTTGATTTCTAAAATGCTTCAGTTCATTATAAGAAATGTTTTCTTCATAGGTAATTATGGTAGTAGTTCAAACTATCACAGAACAAAGGTAGTCTGCACTGTAGTGCATAGAAATGACATAGAAATGACATACCACAGCAACGCAGCGCTATGCACGAGCACCTGAAGAAATGACACACAGGCGATAATCACCAAACCACTGACATCGTTTTACCTTTTTGTTTATCCACAATACCTCCACTTTTAAAAGATATGTGGCTGCTGAGCTGTCCCTTTCTTCACCGCTACATTAGTGCTTATCCTTTTCATGATATACCAAAACAGTCACATGTGGTGTGTACCACTAACCGAATTTAATAAACATATGGATGCACCGAATTTATACAGATTGTTAACTTTTGGGCACACAATACACCTCATTAATATTTTGGGCATACTACCAATCTGCTTATCAAATTGCAGGAGAAAGTAAATGTCCGTATAGTACAGAAAAGCTGGCATCTTATCTAAAGCCCTGCAATGACATACAGTTTGCTGTTGTCTAAATAAAATTAACTTAAATGGTTAAGTTGATTTTCTGAAGGAAAATTAATTGTTTAGATTAACCGACCGATAGATTAATCTATAGAAAAACAGCCATTAGTAGCAGTCCTACTGTAGTCTCTCTCTTTTTGGATTTTTGGAGGAAAATTGATTAATCTAAAAACGAATCAATCTGTAAAATGGTCGATAGAAGAAAAACAGTGTGAGCCCTGCTCCCAACTAAATAAGTTCTTCTGGTAGTTACACTACTCCTCTGAACACTGCTAGCAAAAAAAGAACTATTAAACATTAGATTCTGTCAAAGCTTCTTAAGTCACCACCAGCAACCTAATTAGCTACCTACTACCTAGTCAAATTGTAGATGAAACAAATTCTTCTGCGGTCTACAAGCGCTCTCAAAAATAAAATGCATGACAGTAAACAGAGATACTGTTTCCAAGCTTGCACATTAAATCTGGAAGAGAGCAGGAGACCTCCATACAGTGTTGTGTATGCCTCCTGCTTCCTATCCAGCCTGTCTCAGATGGGCCTCAGAGATGCAGAACACTTCACAGCTGGTGAGTGCCTATGTATGTATGAGAAAAATTGGCAAGTCCAGCCACAGAGTATCTACATGGATAAAACTGAGGTTAGCTCAGATTACCCCCCTCCCGCCCCCCAAACTATTGATAATTTTATATTAAGAATGTAATCGTTCTGCAGTGGAAAAAATGCATAATGCAAAATGTTCTATAAGACTCAGTAGTATGATGACAGCACTGAAACAGACATTGAAATGGATCCATTGTAGGAGGCCTCTGGACCCAGTTATTCTCTGTGATGGTTAGAGCTTAAAACTTCATGGAATGTTATAGTTTGCCATGCAAACAGACTTTTGCAACATGGCTTGGTATGACAACTTGACAATGTTAAAAATGTACGTGAAAGAAACAAATTACAACAGAGGTTACTTCACTGTCTATGGTTTGAGACATTGCGTCACACTTGAGCAATCTGAAATTAACATTAAGGACAAATGCTACCCTATTTAGGTAACATCTATGCTTTGGGCCCCAAAAAGAGGTCATGGAAGATCAGAAGTTCCACAGAAAGAAAAAAAGATTCAGTCACGGTCTACAAGATTCTAGAATTTTGAATTTAGCATTCAATATAACAGTTACATTTTTCATTGCGTTAATTACTGAACATCAAGACAGACTGCATAAAAGCTCTAAAACAGCAGCACTTAGAAGCTACTGTGAGTGTTAAATTGGAAGCCTAATATATTTCCTGTGTCCCTGGGCCACACAAAGGAGACAGGAGAGATTGGCTTAAACACTGAAGTCACAGAGACCAGCTGCTGGGCATTCTCTTCCTGGACATGTGATCAAAAGGGGTGCTTTCACCCTTGGGCAAGTCTGTGAATTCACTCACGGCAGGAAGGAGCATATTAAAATGAAATAAAAATGATTGCAATGATTGCATAAGTATTCGTCCCCTGTGCCCTGGTAGCAAAAAGCCACACAAGTCGAATAAATTTGCTTAAACATGACAAAAGTGGGGCAGTGAACTGGCTCGGTGGATACCAGCACCCGAACGATACAAAAATCTCCAACACCGATTCTGTAAGCCAACAGTCGATATTATTAGCTGACAATTATACATGGACAAAATAAACGACCAACAGACATGAAAGTGGTTTATGGACTGATGGTTGTATCAATTTATTGTATTTAAGAAAATTGTTTAAAATGAACTACCTTATAACCTCATCACTTAATCTTACAATAAGTAAATAACATGAAATCCTACAATGAACTCTCAAACACGAGCGACGAGCGCGCACAATCACTTTTTGTCCTGTTTTTGTGTGGTACATTGAAGTATTTTAATATTTTTGTTCCCAGTCAATCACTAACAATCAATTTCTTCCATCATTAAAAGCTTGCCTATCCCTTTTTGGATTTCTGTCACTTCGGTGTTGTATATTTTAGTCTGTAAATGACTTTTGTTTGATCGCAACCACATATTAATCCACGCATGGAAACACTCAACCCCTGAGTGAACTGCAACTGCCTACGGCTGGTAAGCTATAATGCAAGAAGTATAGCTATTCTCACTAGTGAGAGTTTTTCTCATAAATGTTTAAAGAGACATTATCTGTGCTTTCTTGGTGGGATTTACCGATAAATTCATGGAACCTTTACAGTGGCTGGTCGATGTTTTGGTTGAGCCCTACAGGGAAACGCTGTTAGCTCACACCTCCAGGGCCGGGGGTCCAAATGTTTGGATACTGCCTCAGCATGAGTGTATGTGTGTATATATGTATTCTCCCTTTGATGCTTGGATTTCTGCTAAACACTCCGGTGTCTTCCTACATTCCAAACACATGCAGTTATTTGACCTGGCATCATTAAATCATCCAGTGTACGTTTCCAGTGATGGACTGGCATCCCACTGAGTGTTTACCTCTGCTTTAAACCTGCCCCGCTTTGCTCAGAAGTTACATACCAAATCCGAAAGAATAAAGAACATCCCAAGTGAGTTATTGAAGCCATTCTGATTTATAGTGTAGAAACGGCCGACAGAGTAATGTCAAAGGCTTGGGACAACACAAGCAGCTCTCATCAATAACTGGATCAATAATCAGAAATTGAACACTGCATCACACCACCCAGGCACTTCCTAGAGACGGCCACCCCTAAAAACTAAGAAAGGATGATGCTTATGAAAGAACCTAAGGAACTGTAAACAAGTGTACTGAGAGTATTTGAACTAGCCTGTACAGGAGGGTATCATAAACACCAGTACACTGTGCCTTAAGACACACCACCATGACAGTGTATGATTTTGGCTGTATCACATTGTGAAGAGGATCCCTTACACCATTAACTAGGCATCTTGTAAGAAGAGAAGGAAAAATACATGGAGCAGAGTAAAGCAAAATGAAAGGTATACTTACAAAAACTGAAGCTTGAACAATTCATCCTGCATTACCCCCAAAATACACAGGGCCAAACTGATACTGAAAGCCCAGACAAAGTGCCAATTCAGCTTAGCATTTGTGAAACTATTTGACCAATTTCAGATTAAGTAAAAAAGCTAAACAGGATTAAAATAACATGTTCTGCAGGAGCCAACGTACAACTGAAAAATAGAAAACTTCCTTAAAAAAAAAAAAAAAAAGTTCCCCATAGCCTCCATGAGAGAATGAAGATTTGACTTTTATCAAAACTAGACAAATGTGAGATGCAGAAGCCAAATCAGGATGCACAAAATAGCCTAAACAACAACACAACGCATTTCCTTTGGTGGAAAAATGTAATCGCCCCCTTCCAAAATTTTATATGGTACAATCTAGCACAGCACACATCCAAACATAAGCATGCGTGAAGTGCTTTAACTATCAGGAATTACACACTTAATATTAGTGTCATATACGAACTCAGCTTGCACTTATGAATGTGTTGTAGAAATACAGAGCTTGAAGTTTTGGCAAAAGTCCGGAAATACAGCATATAAAATCATGCAAGCTAAACTAATCCTAAACTAAAACAGGCTTCTTTCATCTGCACAAACACAGGCGTGAGCACTCAGCAGAGCTCAGAGCTGCTCATGGGTAACCTAGAGCATGCATGTAAAGAAAGCAATGTGCTGAACGTGACTTCTTGTTTTCCCCCCCCATAAATAAGGTGCACTTCACATTCTTCCAACCAATTATACGGGACGCAATGAACTGGAGCAGGTGCAACAGTGCATCAGTCATAATAGAGCACTTTCACAGATACAGGCATTTCAGTGAGGAATATGGCCCAACACTGCCAGAGAACAGCAAACTGAATACAACAACAGGTCCATCAGTGTAACCCCAGCAAGCTATTAATCCACTCAGTGCACCTAGTGTCACTGGTGTATAACGGCAGCATGAAGCCCAGAATCCAGAATGGTAATAGAGAGGACAGAGGACAGAGAGTAAAAAAAAAAAAAAAGTGTAACCAATAGGCTTTACTGTTCAAATTTAATACAATGCTGCATATTATCTTCAGTGAAAAGCATAATTTATCAAGAATAACTGTTAAAGACAAACCAATACCGACACGCAAGGGAGAAAGATAATCACTGACGAAAAGGTGGTTAGGGGGTTCTCACAGAAAGCTTGACATACATATACTCCCTCTTAAACATGTCCTCATGTTATCACACTCAGGATCAGCTATGGTTGCAATTGGTCAGGAATGCCATGGCCATGAAGTAAGACACCGGCCTCGCTGCCTGGTTCATTATCCCTTCAGGGTAATTAAGCTGAAGACTGGGGGGTGGCCAATCCATTTCTGGCATTTATTACACCCCATGGCCCTCCTGCTTCAAGCCCACCCTCCATTCCCATTCCCCTGCAGCTTCTTCCTCTAATCAACGCCTTTGGGTGATATAGGGTCGCTGGTCGGTGGCTGGAGCCTCACATACACAGCCGGTAGCATAGCAACACCCCCTCCCCCAGCCACCATGGTGAAAGCTGGAGCTGAGAATGAGCGCCGGCTAGGACACCCTTCCTTCACAAAACGCCGGCCACAATCAGATACCCCAGCACCACCAGTGTTCAACGCAGCCTGAGAAATCAGGACATTAAACATGCACGTTGAATTCTGGCGTATTTCTAACGCTAATCACCCCATGCTGGTATAAAAGCTACCGTCTGCAAAACATTGTGAACCTAGAAGAACAATTCCCAACTGAATTTAATTGATTGTGTGGTTTAAAGACACATCGCTTCCAACAAATAATTCAGCTGAGCCCCAATATAAGTTAATAACCTCAATGGCAGTACACTCAATTACCAGCAAAACTAATGGTGGTCTAACCAAAGATAAAGCAGTCGATCAGACACTCGGTGCAGTTTGTAATGTTTGTTATCCTGCGCTACCTTCTGAGGCATTTACAGAGAGTAAGACACCCAGCTGCCAGATGAAGGAAAAAAAAAACAAAGATTTCCCTCAGGGCCTTACATCTCATGCCCAACAAAGCAGCTATAAGCGTCGTGTTTAATGGAAACTGAGTGGCTCTCACAGTCAAGCCAGTGACACGCTGTGGGTATTGAATGTAAACTAGCTTCCTAGATAATGTTCACAATGGTGGTAGCATTTTATACCCCCAGCCCTGAAATGTGAATTAGTCAAAAAATTAATCACTTGGTGCAGCTGTTATGGTTTGTGTGTTTGCAGACAGACTGTTCAGCCTGTCCTGGCTTTAGATCCTCAGAGGAGGTTAGACTACCCAAGTGATGTGCCAGATGTGTTGCTGCACTCGCCGCCTCAGTCAGGACCTGCTTCTCTCGGCCAGCAGAGGCAGCACCAGTTCAGCACCCGGAACATCTTCATTGAGTTCAGCAAAATTAAGGACATGTGCATAAATTCCTAACAAAATCAAATGAAAAATTAAATAATCATAACACTAATTACAGAAATCTCTAAACTAATCCATGAATGAGTTTACAGCTTCTTATTTATCTACCAAGTCTATACAAATAAAATTAAATAAGATGATGGTCTCTGAAATAAAAGACAAGCACATCAACTCTCCAATCCCCCTTTCCTCTTTAGCATATGTTCAGAATACACAGCAATCAGGCCAAGCTCCACTCCCACTCCAAAACAAAAGGCCTTTTGTGTCACACACCTTACACCAGGGTGACGCTGTGGAAACACACTGAACACCAAACAGGAAAATTAGACATCCCAGAGAACAAAGAGCCTCACCAAAACAGACATCACATCAAGCATGCAATCTTCATTGAGTTCTCTGGTGTGAGACATGATAACTAGGCTTGTTTGTTCCACACGCACTCCGGAAAATCCCCTCTAAAAGCACCAACCACAAAAAAGGGGGAAAAAACTGGACTCAAAAGGGATGAATTTCATAAATAGGAACAGAAAAAAAAAGAAAATCTCCTTTCCCTGTAAACCTGTGAACATTTTATACAACCGCAAATGAGCACATGTGCCTGCAATTTTGACTTCAGGAAACACTGAACAGCAGTCACTTATTTTCACTCACCTCAAAAAGCCATAAGACGACACTCATGTACATTAGGACTCCCGGCCCTGTCCGTGAGTTACGCCCCTCCCTGCTGGTGATAGCCCACAGGAGGACAATGGAAGTTCCTCTAACACTAGCCCTGAACTTGACTGCAGGTCTTACAAGAAGCACAAACCCACTGAACGTGTGCTTTACAAAGCAGTGTTTAGCTGTAGATCTGATATGTCTAGCTCAAGCTGGAGTCAAATGACCACAAATTAAACTCCCTCCTTAACAAAACCAAGCTTCCTCATGCTCGTACCTACAACCTCCTTAAAAATCCTTTCAATATGATTTATAAGTATGGTAGTTTGCATTAGAGTTAAATAAAGTGGTGCTATACTAACATAAAATATTTTGAAAATGATGAGAATAAACCTGTGTAAATGTATCTCTGTTCAACATCTGGAGGCCTGGAGGGGACCCCTGAAAAGTACAAGCTCGGGCTACAGCCTAAATGCTGTGTGTACAGTTTATAATGGCCCCTGGGAGTGCAGCATTTTGCCTACTCTCAGTTTAATGGGGGCAGACACTATTTCACAAAGGCACACAGTGCCTGCCCTCATCCCAGGCGCTCTCACCTGGGGCGGCCCAGCGGCCCGTCCTGCCCATGATGCACATGCAGTATAAATAGCAGCCCTGCCGCCCTCCATCATGCCACTACGGCTCTATTTCAGCCTCCCCACCATTAAATATTTATCCCTGCAGAGTGGCAGACCACGTCAAGGCGATAGCCATTTAGGAACCAAAACCTTTTCCCCCAGCATATTCCCTCCCCCCAACTCACACAACAAAGACTGTTATTCAAAAGGCTTATCTACAAGTGTTCCTTTAATCAGCACCAGCCAGAGCCGCACAAATCCTCCTTCAACGCAGATCCCAAGAGGAATACCTTCTTCTGCGGAAATATATAAGACCCACTCTTCCTCAACCTTATCAGGAGAGGCAATCATCGGGGGGGGGCAGTGTTTCAATATGAAACCTAGCTGGTATAATATGTGGTCTGCAAATCAAAAAGGCAGAGCTAGAGAAGAAAAAAAGATCAATCAACGGCCACGCTTCACTGGCTGGAGCAGAAGCAGATGTTAACACACCCGCAGTGTTTATGGTCTTTGGCTCAGATTTGTGTTTGGTGTTTTCAGTGTTTTCATTATAAACATACTGGCTATTTCCCATTTCTCCTGTATATTTCCTCCTCCCAAGTACATATAAAAGACAGACTGGGGACAAACAGCTAGAGCACTGTAAATGAAGATCCTGTGTCAGTGTTAAATTGATGGTGTTTCCTGATATAGAGCGTCTGCTGAACCCTGCAGTCAGTGCTGGGTGGGCAAGTGGCCCTTAGCTCTCCTGCTCTCAAGTTGATGGTACTCTCAAGGAAAAAATGCTTAAATAGATCTAGGCTAGCATGTGAATAGCACTAAGGGCAAAATCTTTGAAGATAATTCCTAAATATCTTTCAGATTTGCTTAAGCACTAACTCACTGTAATGGGAAGCATGCACCGATTAGATTGCTGTGTTTTGGGAATAATGTCCTCTCTATTGTAATATCGACATTCTTGCACCTCTAGCCATCATTATTACTCTGTACTCAAACATGCATCTTTATAGCAGCATCTCTTTCTGGGGAGCAAACGGCCATCATTAAGGCAGAGCGGCATGCATCGGACAGTCACCAAGGGGAACACGCACCATGCTGCTGCTTATATTTTAACCCAAACGACGCTGGATTTTTCCCACATAAAACTTGTGTAATTATCAAACCCACACACTGTCGGCATGCCTTGCTGGGGGAGCCTTCAGAAAGGATAAGAGAGTAAACATAACTTGTCAAAAGCCAAAGATGATATGTGAAATTCTCCAAGTGGGTGATGAAACTGCAATGATATGCCAGGGAAAGCTTTTTTATTACAGAAGTACCACCAAGGTGATACTGATAATTATTCAGATGGAACCAGCACAAAACAACCCATTCAAAGCTGAATGGACTGGTTACAGCAACGTCATATTGCAGGAAGAGAGAGAACAGATGTCTGGAAGCTGAATGGCCAAGGGCTTCCTTGAGATGAGCCAAACAGGGATTACAGAGTGAAGTTCCTTCAGGCAGAATGACTCCACCAGTCCATTTCTGGAAAGGGAGATATCTGCAGGCAATGTCACCACAGCCCACAGTTAATGGAGCCAAAAGGGAGAAAGCCAAACTATAAACACCTGTAAAAAAAGCTCTTCCCTTCACTTCTCAATCGCTGCCCCAATGGTTCAGAGGTCCCTCTCTTTGGGCTTCAAAACCAGTTACTAAAGCCTGTCCACTGACAGCAGCTCTCTAAATTTCAAGGCAAGTGTGTCTTCAAAGGCAGGATAATAATTATGCTCAGCAGTGGTTCACTGACAATATCTTTGTGCATGTGTTTAAAGAAAACACCTTTATATTATTTTGTAAAGTGAGGCTTATAAAAGCCCCCTAAAGCCTTAATCCTAATGATGATTTTCACAAATTTTTCTCAATTTTTATGATTCACAAGGAAAGCGGTTACAGGGTGGAATGTGAATTTGATTAAACAAAATGGTTTGAAGTAAACCTGAAATTGGTTCAGTTTTATATTAAGGACATGCAAAACACCACTAAGAAATTAAATTAAAATCTTTCTACAGAAAAATCATCTTATCCACATACCTTCTTTCACAAATCTGACATATTCAAACTCTTGAAGAAACCATGATCATGTGATCTTAATGCTGGAGAAAATCTGGAGTACTTAGCAAAGTGTAACCAGCTTTAGATAAAACGGGATCTGACTGCTGTGTACTCAAGTGACACAAACAGAACATGCTGTGCTCTATGGCAGTGAACTGGCACCTGTGCCAGAGGTCAACACCATGGCCAATTCTGATGGACATTTTGATTAAAATGCAATTTGTACCAAGGACCTGATGTTTAAAAACCTAGCCTACATCAAAACTGCAAAAACAGTTAGTTGATGAATCGATTTTATCGATCAATCAAAATTCTTAGGACAATGTATACAAAATGAAAATGGCGATTCACTTTAACCTGGTAATTCCAGCATGCCACACCGCCTCTCTGACACTGCCCTGCCTCACCCCCTCAGACACAAAGACACAGTAGCAAGATGACAGCCAAAGCGGCAACAAGGGAGGAGCTCATCTCTGAATATGGCAGCATCTCCTCGGTCATTTGGAAATGGTTTGGTTATGCAGATCCTCACGTCAAACATACCACTGTCCAATGTAATGTCTGTCTAAAGTCTGTGGGAACTCAAGGAAGTAGCATGACAAACTTATTCCAGCCCCTGCAGCAGAAGCATGCAGCTGAGTGGGAGATGCATGATGAGTAGAAGCCCTGCAGGAAAAAGTATAGGTTCAGGGAGGAGTCATGTGACCAATGACACAATGCCCAGCAAAAAATGGTTTAAGAAATGGGCTTGCTATTCTTAAACATTTTGTATGCAGATATTGTTAAAATAAAAAAAAAATGAATAACGTTCCTTAAGTTCAATAAAATAGGTGTGGTGGAGGGAACTGAAGTTTTTAAGATACATTACCCAGCCCTATTTGCAACTCATAGAGCTCCTTTATTTGCCCCTAATGGTTTCAAGAATATTACACAAACACACACACACCCACATGTCATTCTTATCCTTGTGGGGACTCTCCATTAATTTTTATGGGGAAAACCCTAACTACTGTATAAGTAACAGATTGCAGTCACAGATTTTTATTAAACTGAGTTCCCACATCAAAAATGACAGGTTTTTAATAACATTATGGGGACACTGAGGGCTCCTTGAAAGCTGTGGACTTACTGGTCCCCGGGATAGAACAGTTCGAGAAACCCTCAAAACCCTGCTGTATATGACCTCACAAGTCATCCCCTCCAACCAAAATAAGATGGTACCCTCACAAATGCATACACCAATCTCTACCTTCCTGCCTATCATAGTACCGCTATGGCTCTACAACACAGGAAGCAAGACGGCCATCTCACACACAGTCAATTTCAGGATCTTTTGCAGGCCAAAGATCTTCAGCCAACAGCACTACTGTTCAAACACTCAACCATTTCTATGATGCTGCAACAACCACCCTGCTCAGCAGCGAGTTAACCTTAATGAGCCTCACCGCTAACCAAACGCAGAGACTCAGGAACGATACATGTATGTTTATTGGCTGGTGTTCGTGCAGACATTGTAACTGGTAGCCGTGTGAATAAAAAAAAAAAAAAAAAAGCACGCACACACACACACACACACCCACCCACACCCCAATTCCGTTCACCCTCCCCATGCACTCCATGTGGAAATTGACTACAGGACGCTTGTCTACAACCCAAGTTTCTTGATTCACTTGCACACAGTTCCCTTGCCTGTCAGGTTTATCTTAAAAGTAGCTCAAGCGACAAGTTTGGAACCATGCTAAAAGGATTTGCGAGTTTTGAGCTTCAACAGCAGAAGCTTAAGGGGGGGAGGAGATCTGTGCTATTGTCACACACAAATGCTGCTCTCCATTGCCAAACACGTCAGCTGGCTTCACCCTGGAAGAGCAGTGGCCGACAATGGCTACATTTTCAGAATAGATTATTTCAGTTATTCAGAACAGTGGACTACTGAAGTGCCACCACCTCTAGGCCAATGTCCAACTGTCCAATGAGACTAATCATCAGGTTACCAAGTAAATATTAAGCCAACAAGCTAACAGCAAAAGGTGAGGAACATGGTCCACCTTTCCAGTGAATTGTTTATACACCTCAGTGCTCTACCACCAATAGCTGCCAAAATAAGCATTCAGCACAGGCAAAAACATGAGAACAGAGAGACAAGGTCCTGTTAGGTGTTCATTAAATCAGAGTCGCCAACTTCCAGCTTTCCAAAATACGCCTCACTGTTCGGCCGCATCGGGGGGACCCGGCGAGGGCCACAGAAAAGATCAGGGACCATCTTTCCAAAATACGCCTCACTGTTCGGCCGCGTCGGGGGGACCCGGCGAGGGCCACAGAAAAGATCAGGGACCATCTTTCCAAAATACACCTCACTGTTCTTCTCTGTTCCTTACTTAAAAAGGAGTCAGGCAGGGATTCCCACCTCAGCACTGCCTGGAGCAGCACTTGTTGGCCTAATTAATCTGAAGAAAAGGCTCTTGTTCAGAGCAGCGGGAGGCATCAGCTACTGTCACTCGAAGCAACAAGTCATATCATGAACTGAAGAAGATTGTGGACGATGAACCATAGTACAGCAGACCAAGAGTAAAGCAGAAACATCCTATACATAAAGGCTTGAAGGTAAAGAAAAATCGACAGGATACAGATAAAAACATGACACCAATTACTGATTTCTCCTTCTTGACATCTGCCTTTCAGAATTTTGTAAGGGTATATTATACTAGAAGCTATACTACACCGTCAGCTCAAAAACAACATACTTGAAAAAAGTTAATAAAAATTAATGCATTAATAAAGCTTCCATGTATTTCTATACAATATGTTGTTCATAACGCAAAAGCATACCGAAACAGACAAATCTCAGAGACACAGAATTTGGATATGACTCAATGGCCCAAAAGTTTCTTTTATACAGACCAAGGAATTCCTGCCTTACCCTGACTCACAAAGTCAGCTAGATGAACAGCTATGTAGGAAAAAAAAAAAAATGGTTAATTTACGGAACCTACGAGATTAACTTCCCATGAGTCAAATCACTGTAACCGCCTTAAAAACTTTTCAATTCCAGTTTTAGCTTTAACAAACCACAGAATAATATCTAAAGCTTGACCTATGGGGAGAAAACACACAAAAAAACAGCCTAAAGAACCCCATGAAAAGCACCCAGAAAAAGGTTAGAGACCCACCCCCCTGGAAATAGGCTTGGAGGTTACGTTTGTGGGCGAGAACCTAGCGGCCATACCACCCAAATAACCCAGCCGGGCTCAGCCTGAAAAAGATATGTGGAGGCATCTTGTGGGATCACCATGCAAAAGATGATCGGTGGCGGTCAGTTACTTTTAAGCAACAAGCATTTGCAGGAGAAACAAAAAAATCCAAGACATCAGACTATGGCAATGAACACTGGGACACCAAGACACATCTTGATCAGGGATGGAGTCTCTCCTATTCTTGACACACACGAGTTGAAAAACTTCAGATGTTAATGGACTTCTGTGAAAGCCATGGACAGTCCAAAACTAACACCATATTCAGACAAGGTACCAGAGCACTTGAGTCCAACATTCAATGATTAGCTATTGTTGCATCATCCAACTTGAGACCATGTTTTAGACACTCGAGCAAACACAGGAGCAGAGCCATCAACTGATCACCACTTGGTGGTGAGTTGAATTCAGCACATGGGGATGATGCCACATGGCCCAGGATGACCCAGAAGAGGGTCTGCTCAGAACTCTAAAACCTTCCAGGTAGTGCTTGCTAGGTCACTGAGGCTGCTACCAGGAGCTTCAGAGGGGTATGGATACCCTAGCAGATTCAAGGGGTCAAGCACCGCGAGTGTGTAAAACTGGACAGGGAGACCAGAGTAACATTTTGCCAGGGAACCTTGAATTACTAGGTACACCCCTGGCTGCTACTGTATGCCATTCAATCCCTTTATGAATCAGGAGTTGTGTCTACATGCTTGGCACAAAATCAAAGTCATTTAGAATGTATGTTGGCCTCTGGCATGGGCATGTGTCATCTCCACTCCATTTTGTGATTTTCATAAACAGGATATCCAGTATGAAAGAATAGAGATGACATTCCTGTTATTTGCAGATAATGTTCTTCTACCCTCATCCGACCAGGACCTCCAGCAAGTAGTTGAGCGATTCAAGGCTGCATGTGAAGTGGCAGGGGTAAGAATCAGCACCTCCCAAATCGGAGGTCATGGTGCTCTCTTGGAAAAGATTGCTCTTTTCAGGTGAGTGGGGAGAGGTTCCCCTTAGTGACAAAGTTTAAGTACCTCAAGATCTTGTCCGGAGGTGAATGACATTAAAAGGAAACATGAGCTTGAAAGGCGAATTGGTTTAGGGGCTGCAGTTTTGAACTGAACACGTCTGTGGTGGTGAAGCGAGAGCTACGGGGTGCTGTCTTAATCTGATTTTACTGCAGTAAATGACAAAGCCTTCTATTCATCAGACGCCCATCCTCACCTATGGTCACGAGCTCTGGTTAACAACTGAGTGACCAAGGTCACAAGCACAAATGGCCGAATTCTCTGCAGTGCTGCCAGGCTCACTCTCAGTGACAGAGCGAGGAGCTCAGAGATGGAGAGAAATCTTAAAAAAAGAGCTGCTGCTCATTCAGATCAGGAGGACCCAGTTGAGGTAATTTGAGCATCTGAAAAGGATGCCACCTGATTGACTCTCAAGAGAGCTGTTCCAGCCACACCCCACTGAATGGAAGCCCCAGGGACAACCCAGGATATGCCAGAGGGAATACTTCTCCAAATAGACTTGGAAACACTTGGGAATTCCTCAGAAGGAGCTAGTCTGTGGCCTTGGTAAGATTTCACCTAAGCTGCTTGGCATGCTGTCACCATGACCCTCACCAAGAAGAGGTAGGATGAAGATGAAACTTTTAGTCTAGTGGAGGAAAAGTTATGCAGAATTCCCACCGAAAACTTTTTTTAATTCTTACGTTCTCATTTCCTAGAAAAGGCAAAACTCAAGAGTACTGTGCTACTGCATTGCTCCACTTACATACACAAGCTAGTGAGACTTCAAGCTATTTACAAGTAAAACAGCAGAAGCTGAAGTAGAAATTGATAGATGTGTGTTGGCACAGCAAGAATTAAAAAACTGCACTGCAGTAGTAGAACAGAGCCACAACAAGAGGGGAGCAGACTTGGGCATTGTGTTATGATCAGCCCAATATCTACTCCCACACCTCCACTGATGTTGACTTGTTAATGGAATACATAAGACCAGAATCCCTCAACAAATACTGAGAATGTAACAGATGTTGACGTCTAGCTACAAACCTAATCAGCACCTTTGAAAAGCTGTGTTAATAATTCTGCTGGAACAGCTAGACAATAAGCCTAGAGATACATAGAGAGAGGATTCAACCCTTTAAATCATACCTAAATAAAACACACAAAAAATACAATGTACAGGGCATAGCAGTGTGTCTGAAACACCACAGACTTCCATTGCGTGCCTTTCATGCAGATACATTTAAGACTACTATCGTTTATTGACATTCTTTCCACAGATGCAACCAGAATGCCAGTATAGAGTCTATAATGCTTCCTTTAATACATTAAAGGTGAGTTGGAGCACATCTCTGCATACAAACACAAACACTCAACCACTGTTAGTAACCATGAGATAACTTATCAAGTGAATGGAATGCATGTGTCATGCTACACAGGGACAGGATGGCTTGGTTTCATCTGTTAACACTCACACACACAGACCCGCTTTACAGATAAAAGAGGAAAGGCACACAGATACACAGGAGTGTGCAATTAACAGTGAGAGTGGTTTGTCATTTATATACCTTATCATCCAAAACACATTTGTAAACACGTCCAGGTACACACACAATGGTGCCCTTCTTGTACACATGTGTGTCCATGCACTAATACACAGTGGCTTGCTGATTTAATTATTCATTTTGAGTAAACTGCAGTTAACCTCTAGGGATATCCTTAAAAATACAAACACCCCAGACGAAACACTACTAGTGTTTACCCACACAGACACACAGGTTCTTTTTATCTGGCAATGTGATAAGCCGCCGCAAATTTGCTATAAACATCTTACACTGTTGTGTCTTTGGCAGTTAAACTGTTTCGAGGCAACTAGGTAGAATTATTCAGATGTTTCACAGCATGACAAGCAGACAGAAGCATGGTACCTCCTTACGGTTACATTAATCACTGAGAAGTGAAGCAGCTGTCTGTGTGTTCCAGTAGAGTTCCCTTGCACAAAGTCCAAGTCCATCTAAAATGACAGGGCACGGTCCTGGCCTGGCTCTGTTCTTAGTTCTTCAACTGCACTGACCACCTTTCCATAATGCTTCAGTCAAAGAACCAGATCTGTGTTGGTGGGTGTTTGGTCATACTTCAATCAGTAGAATATCTCATGGGTACCTTCATGTTAGTGTATATATTTAGTAAACATACTCTCCATGTCCAGCAGTGTAAAGTGAAGGAAATACGGCTTATTAAAAATACATGCATTAAATGTAAAACCCAGCAGCACATGGCTGCCAAAGCTCACCTTGCTGCCCGTTGGTCTCTACAGTTCCCTTCAGAGTGTTTTATTAAAATACTATCAGCATGAGATACCCATCCTCTGCTCAGGACTACCTTTTAAAAAAATCCAGAACAGAGCTAGACAAACAGCACCTGGAGTTAGTTAACACCATTCCTTTTTAACAAGTTAAAGTACTACTCAGCATTTAGGTCAAACACATCTAGATTATGCCATTCTCTAACGTGTGAATGCTTTTATTTTTCGAACGTTGAAGAGTTAATGGTTTCCACGCACAACTAAGCCTGATAATGTGGCCCATAAAAAAGAAGAGTTAGTTTGTCTAACATCATGTTATTTCTGACATCACCAGTTCATTAGGGAGCTACTGGTAAGTCAAGCTTTTCAGAAGTATAATCTAAACATAAAACACAATATAGATTTTAAAGTGAATTGTGTGTGTGGGGGTGTTAAGCTCTGCAAAGGTACATTTCAGTTACAAGGCACCAATTTCCAATCAATTATCTCTGGTCACTCTGCTGTAAATGAGCCAGGCAGCACTGCATTGCTCCACAAAATTAATCACATATGAATCATTAAGCTAGAGGTCAAATCCCAGTCAGAGGGGGTAGAAAAAACTAGACCAAAAGGAAGCAGAAAGCTGCTCATATCAACAAGACAAATAAAAGCTAATTAATATACAAGGGTGCTAAAATAATATTCTATGGGGTGTAAAACAGGAGGAAAACCAAGATTTCATTTCATTTCCACTAAAAAACAAATGAGAATATCACAGGAAAGAGCTTTTTGAAAATGTTAGCCAACCAAGACAAAATGCACACATTTAGCTGTAGCTCACACATGCAGCTTAGCTTGATTAACACTTTAGCATCTGTAACCTGCACACCTTTTCTTCTTCCCCATCTCATCTAAGACAGTCTGGAAACCGATTATGTGGAAGTCAAACCCTATAATAATAAGATTAAATAGATTATCTAAAAGTCAACCTGACCTGCACAAATACAAGAACGAAAAAGATAAAATACAAGCAATGCCTTCCCAGTCTCATTTTATCATATCCCATTCAGGTACTGTAATCATTAAAGGGAAAAAAGACAGGCTCCTCCACGTGTCTGCTGCAGGTTACATTGCAAAACAAAAAAGGGAAAAAAAGCTATTTGGCTGCACAGCTTATTTGAAGCTGTCTGAGCAGAGACATAAAACAAAACGTCCTTTCTGGTGTCCTGGTTTATTTTTACTCCTTAATATCTTCACGTTTTGGTTTTGGAAGCATAAAGTTATTTTTTGTACAGTCATGTCTTCACATTAACACAGTTATGGGAATGTGGGTGTTCATGTACAATCGAAACACAGAGGCAACACTCTAAGGATGAAATGCTGTACTTATGGCTGATGAAGACTTGTCCCAGTATGTGCAATTCCCAAGTGTTTTTAAGCTTCTTAATATTCCAGAATTATTAAAAATGGATATGCAATATGTTGTAAGTTAACAAGTGAGAATTTACTCACATCTACACATTACTAGAGATTACAATATCACCTGTTCTAGCAGGAGAGCTCCCTGTAGACTACTCACCAGAGAACCTGGAATATCCTACTGTGACTGAAATCTACTTTATTCAGGTTGCTTTACCAATGTTATAGGAACTCCCTAGTCGTCCAGTCACACATTTCAAGTGTTTATCAGATACTGGGTCATTTATTGCTTTTCTTATTGTCTCTCCCTGGTCAAATGAGAAAGTAAAAAGTAAAGAGCAAACAAACAGAGTGCCAAGGCAGAAAGTGCAGTTTGGATATTTACTGAAGGGGTTTATCATACCCATTTCTCTGTATTCTCAGCAACACCCATCCTATACAACTGTATACTGTAAGGATGCACATTTCTTTTCTAAAATTTCTTTACACATGATGGATATCCTGACAGTCATGTACCAGACATATGTACCAATAAAATTCAAATTTTACTCACACTTAGGATACCTTAAATTATTAGCCTAATTGTATCATATTAATGTTTAAACAATCGAAACTAAGACATCTCACCACTAAAATCACCATAAATTAAAGGTGTGCAGAAGGCCAAAGGTTAATAGAAAGTACATAGTTTAAAACATTGCAAGGTAAGACTTATGCACAGATTTTATTACATGTAACAAACTTTTGCCAGAAATATTCGGTCACTGGGTTACTTTGGCTGTCCTTAGTAGCTTGAAACAAGTCGGTAGCCAAAAAATATCCGCACCCGTTATTTCCATTTTTAATTATTTTCGACTACCATATTCAAACAACAACACAGTATAGCTGATTATGAACAAGGTATAATTAAATATTCCACATACCCCCACACACACGAACGCACACACACACCACCTCAAACTTAACGCTTATTATACACAATCACTTAAAAATACTCACCCGCCAGTCTGATGACGTTTAAAAATTAAACACGACTGCCGTACAAAGTTGAACCGCAAATCCCCGTCGGCTACAACAAAATGACCCTGCCGAACCTTCTCCTCGGCCTGGGCCACATCCAAAGAGGAAGACTGAGAACAATATCACCCAGGCACTTTATCCGGTAACAGCCTCTTTGCCCAGGCAGAGCGAATTTGGCACTTGCCTTAACAAAAGACGACCCCGCTTTGTTAATTTATTCTCATGGAAAAAAAATCGCCAGGGGACCCTCAGTCTGTCTTCTTCAAGAGCGGGTCGATTCTCAGCGCGGCGAGGCTGCAGCAGTTGTTACTGTACTTTACGGATAGGAAATCAGTGAGTTCGCAGTTTAGCGACTCCACTTCCTTTCTCTCACACGCGCCGCGCTCCCTCTCCAGCGCTTCACACACCACCTTCCCTCTCCGTTACACCCCCCTCCCCTTAGCTGTCCAACAGACGCATCCACATGGCTGACCTAGTCTTTCTTTATCTACACACCAGAGTAGAACCCCCCCCCCCCCCACACCGAAAACAAAAAAAAAATAAGGCGAATACAAAAACATGGAGCGGATTCATTCAGCGGCGCGGGGTGCTGGGTGATTGATGGGAAAAGAGCATGGTCTTTATAAAGCAAAACGCCACAGTAAGGAAAACATTCAAGTCAGCATTACGAAGTGATCCGCAGTCCCCGACTGAAGCTCTTCTGTACTACAGCGTAACTTAAGGCATGCGGTCACGGCTACATAAAAAAAGCATGAAACGTAAGACCAAACAAAGCCCTCTTATGGTGTAATTTTGTAAACAGAGCTGCTTTCATGTCGATGTCTAAATCTTGCGTTTAAAACACTCAACGATTAGCAAACACGTTTAATAAGGTATATTTGTTTACCCTTGTTTTAAAATAAATGTCGAAAGCGAGGAGGATACACGATGCATGCATCGACGAAATGCGTCGATCTCGTCCGCATTTGCATGAGCGGCATGCAATTAATTACCTAGCGGCTGATTCAAAATGACTATAACGTCTAAAAATACGAAATATTTATAAACCAGATGATTATCTACAGGGTATTTCAAATGCTTAACATCGTCAATCGAGTGCTTAGTGAGAGCTGAATCAGTTTATTTTATCGTACATGATAATCTGCAATGATCTTGTCAAAATAGGTATATCTGTGGTATTGATTATAAATCAAAAACCCAACGATACATAGTCAACGCCATTAACTGTACATTAAATAAAAAAAACGTGAAATTACACTGAAATTGCAGTTTAGGGCCACTCCAAATTATATTATAGCTGTCATTCATTCCATTTAAAAATTTATAAATTAAATTTCCTATTCTATGTGAGCATACCGTATTTCATCCACTTACAGGAAAACAGTCCCTCTACCAAAATCATATATTAATTAGATCCTTATCATTAAAAGGCAAGCTGAGGTGCTATAGTGGTTGTGATGTTCAAATATGTACTTGCACAATGAATATAATCCTTCGGGAAGCCGTAACGCCCTGCTAGACGGCGTATTAGTCTTTGCGAATTGACATCTTGATTAGTGGTAGCTACCTGGATCAATGTTATTTCAGTGTGGGGGCCTTTTTAATGTGCTGCAAACCATGCTGCCTGGCAGGCTGTACGCAGGGGGTGTCCACAGCAAGCACAGGGCAGGTGAACACCCTCTACCTGCCATTGGCCAAATCAGACAATGTCACACTGCACCCTACACAAGGACTGCTGTGCACTATTGTTCGCTCACATAGACTCAGTTTCAACAACCTCCAAGCTGGCAGAGTGCAAAAAGCCTGCTGACTGGTACAATTCACCTCCCTTTCTTTGATGGAAAAAAAAATCTTTAAAAAAGAGCTCAAAGACTAAGCATTAACGCCTTAGCAAATCTTTATTGTAGAACTAAAGCTAAAACACCAGCGAAGGTGCAAAAGGTACATATGATGAAAATTCAATGCCAAGAACTGCATAAAAATACACCACATTTCCCTGTCTCACATTTTAAGGATGGAATTATCCTAATTTGTTTTAAATGGAAACAGTACTACCGTCTTTTGTGAAACTTTTGGGTGTCTGTTTTGTCCTCCATCTTTGGTCAGCTTTTTACATTTAAATTTGGCCAAAGGAGCATTTCTAGATTTCTACAGCATCTATTATTACATCCAGATTTAGTCTAGAACGACATGCAAGGGGAGAGTTTTTACAGTTTTGAAATTATAACAATATCTAATCGTAACAGCTTATTCAATTCAGAGCCTATTTTAGGAAGCACAGGGCGCAAGACAGGGGATGTCCTGAAATGGATGCTAGGCCAAGGCAGGGTGCACACACACACAACACACAGGTCAACTTAGACACACCAGTGTTTGTTTATGCGTATGCAATAACAGGGCCAACAAGCAAAACGCGTGCACGCACAGAGAGCCAGGGGCAGAAAGGACCGGCTGTCTAGACCGGTGAGGATGCAGGGTGAAACACAGGACCAAATTGCGCTCCATTAAAACCATAATCTCCAAAAAATGAAGTTCCACAAACCATATTAAAATTGTTAAAACAATGCTGTATATTGCAATGTTTGCAGTACTTTGATTTGTTGAATGGAGACACTACTACAAGTCAAGAGCACTACATATTACATCCAACACTATCAACTGAAATGTATTAAATACAATTGAGAACTTTGCAACAGTGGATTTTATTTTGTTTCTTTCTAAGCAGAGGACCAGCAATCAAATATTTCAATGCACATAAATATACTGCAATGTAAAGCAAACAGACCACCACCCATTGTGTGTATGACAGTGCAAGTCAATGTGCATGTGTGAGAATAACCTGTGTTCTAGTAGTGTTTCCACTGAAAACTTCCAACTAAGAAGCACTGTGTAACCATCTCATTGTGTTGGTCTGTATATTTGTGCACAAATCACCTGAAAGTGTATATGAAAGAAATGTAGACAGCAGCTTTGTGCAGGGATAATGTAAAGCGTTTTGAGACATTGTAATGTTGTGAAAGTAAAATTGAATTGAACTGAACTGTAAGGTACAGTCTAACATTATAGATGTAAGCTAAGACATTGATGTGCCATTTATCATAAAATTTTTGTAAGCACAACTTGGAGAGATGGTTGGAAAAATCTAGATACTACATGGGTAAACTGGTGTTAGTTTGTATGTGTGAAGCATCTTTGTTCTTAAAATCTGAAAAATCGAGATTGTCAAGCTAGAATCTGAGGACCAAAGGTTGATCTTCCATAGTCAATTCATGTATGTTGGTACATTACAAACAGCCAGGAAATACCCAGAAAGGGCCAGGAGTTTAAAACAAACCACCAGATTGGTCCATGCAAATGAATAAAATGCATCCTTAATGGTGCTTGTAGTGAGAGAGGAATGAATACATCACTTGTTAGTTCTCACCCTGAACAGCAGACTAATTTAACAACCCATCTGATTTATAAGCCTGCCTTACCATAATAAGTTATGTTTATGAGTTCAGTTTCTCAGTATGGTGTCGGCCATCTTGTCATCATGTACTGAATGCATTTTGACAAGGAAGCTCTCTGGCTGCCTGAGAAACGTTCTCTGAAGGCAAGCAGGATTAAACAAGCATTCTGTAAAGTGCTTCCTGTAGGAACGGGGTTCATGTTATAGTTATGTGCATTTTTAAATGTATGCACTTCGTATATTGGGAGCACATCATATTCAGCACTTATATGCTCTTTCCCTTTTTTAAATGTTCCCTTACTGTACATATACATCCTTACTGCAATAAGTAGCTCTCTTGACAAGTCTCTGCCAAATGACAATGCCTTGTAAAATGCATGGATGGGGCTTCAGTTAACTAAGGTAAATGCCTAGGAATGGTTCCAGTCCAGCTCCAGTCCCACAGGAAATCCACATCCAGGATTTGCCAATATCCCCTCCTCCTTCACAGCAGCCTGTCACACCGGGCACCATTAACAGATAATGAAAGGAGACAAGCAGAGCCGCTTTGAGCCAGGCGCTGGGCACTCCGCAGGGCTCAGCTTGTGTCTGAGAGCCTGACGCTGTCTGCCCATGCCAGCCCAGCTATTTGACACCCTGCTACAATACTTGCGCTGCCCATCAGCACAAGTACAATACCCCCCACCAACCAAAACAAGCCTATTAGCTGTTCTGTTTCAGTTTTATGACAAGTAAAATTACATATAATCTAAGGAAATGACTATTCAGCTAAAAGCATATAAATAGCCCATTAACGGCCATGTACTCTTAACAATCATACAAAATAATTTGTGATAAGGAAAAAAATATTTGAAATAATGGGCAACAAAGAGCTTCTTATGAACACTATTCACCCATTTACTTACTTCTCCATCTAGTGCTGCCAAAAAGGCTTGTTTTCTGAAACTAAATTACTCCATCTTTGGCCAGGGCTAATATAGAATACAACAGCATTACACTATTATGATAATACCATTATATTATTATACAACTAAGACGTGCCTCATGAGACTGACTCAATCAGTGACCTGAGCCACTCAAACACACACAAGCATGGTGGCGGAGCAGCCTGGGACCTCAGGGGCTTTGCTGGATCTCTGCAGCCCTGGCCTCTCTCCTAAGTGCACATCTCGCTTGGCCCCGCACAGCTGGGCCAGCGTCTCACTGGACAGACAACGGGCTTCATTTTAAAGGAACAGCCCTCCTTTGTTAAACACAGATGTCAAAAAAATTTGATTCAGAAATCGATCTTTCCGTCTTTGCAGTTTCTTTATGCCTGCATCTCTACACAAAAGCCCCCTGAACATAAATCACATAAAAGGGCTTTTCTACAGACAAGAGGAAAGCCAAAAGAAAAAAAAAAAAAAAAAAACCTCAGCAGAGGCCTGAAAAGCTGGGCTGCGGGGATGTCAGCACCAGGTCTGTTTATTGCTCTTCCCCTTCCTGCCGGGGGTCACTTTCACACTCTGCTGGCTGCCACAGAGCGTGCTCGCGCACACATGCACGCACACACACACACACACACTTTCCCTTCATAAGACACTGGCTACTTCCTAATCATCTTCTCATCTCCAGCCTCCTTTTTTCCCAGCTAAAATGTGTTTCTTAAATCTCCTAAAAATTCAAAATATAGGGGGAAAAAAAGACTCATGTTAAAGGTGGGGGGGAAAAAATCGATACGGTGATAAAGTATTGAACTGCAGTTCTTAAAGGGACAAAGACACACAAACATTTTGGGTACATTTGGCTTAAAATAATAAACACTTAAAGATGCTAAAAAATAAAATCCCAAGCTTGATAATGAAATTGTATGCACATCTGAGAAGTATGGTATTTTGAGACTTTGAATGCGGAACTTCCAGTAGAGAAATATTTAAAATGTTTCATTTCTTAAAAGATTATTGATCCCACGGCCCTGATAAGAGGACTTAACATTGCTACCCATCTGTAACGAGTTACGTTCAATGGTACACACATACCAGCAAGCTGTACAAAGTATTTTTTTAAATGAAGCTCTCAGCTTGCAGATAACATCTCAGCATTTGCACACTTTTTTCTACCATTGGTATTTGTATGTACACATCAAGGGCAATAAAAACAAAATGATGACATGGTTTAGGCATGTACAAAAGCACATTCCTCTCCCTGGCATATGTAACACGACTGGAGAAACAAAATCTGCTACCTTGCCCACATCAGCAGACAGGGGGGCTTGTGTCTGCGTGCACAGGAAGTCCGCCAGAAAGCAGACAGAAGAGCCGTTAAGTGCCGCTTACTATTGCTGATTTATGTTTGTCGAAACATGGCAGTTTACAGCACAACCCCCAAGCTGACATTCATACATGCACTACAAAGGCTATGAAAAATCCTTAAAACATGTCTCTGTGATTGTTGCTAATGCACCCCCCCTCACCCGACAGACACACGCACACCTCTTTTTCCTTCACTTCACTGGGGATCGCAGGTCCTCATTCAGACCAAGCAGAACAGTGTCAGGTATTCCACTCTAACACAGGGAAAAACTGCACTTCTAACTGCTCCGTGTCTAAAACCAATCATCCAAAACCATGCATGTAAAATAAGTTGCAACAGCTAAACCTTTTTTGTAGTTTCAAAGGCCTTTTTTCCAGGAAAGCAAAGCCATAACTCTATGGAAAGTTAACTGGATTTAATTAAAATCTCAGAGCCACATAATTTTTTGATGTATAGAATGAATTGTGTTCTACGTAACATGTTACACTAAACACATGTTATTTATGTGCATTCGGGTGTCATTTATGTACTCAATGTAAATAAATCAGATCCATAACTCATAATTTATAGGTCTGTATAAACAAGGTCATTTGTGTTTCCAGTTAAGCAACCGAGTAATTTGAGTTACCATGTCTCCCCCACAGTAAAGCTACTTTTACAGTGTTTGTGTGCCAAATAACCAATTCTGCCACCTACTGGGCTTTCCAAAGAATCACACTTAACATCTTAACCACTCAATTAGAGAACAAAGAACAATATACTGCATATTTGAGTTAGAGCTTGAGAGAACATATGATCAGATCAGACTATAGTCTGATAAAACAAAAGCTGTATATCTAATTAAATCCTGTATTCATGTTCCGAGTTCATGATTAAGTCCAAAGATAAAATAGCCTGGTTCTAACAGGAAGTGGCTTTCTGCAGTCTCCTCTCGAATGCCCACTAACAGAAGCTCCCTTTCCTGCTGACAGCAGTCCCCATGTCTCTCAGTATGATGCAAAACTATCTAAGCTAAAAGAAAACGGGACATTTTAAAATGTGAAGCATGTACTGGGAGGACTATTTAAATAACTTGGTTCCAGTTTTAGTAAGGCTACTGCTTCCCACCACTAACAATTTCTTTCTTAACCTATTAGCTTTATAGCTTAAACGCACATACCTCACATTAGTAGTAGTGGAACAATTGTGAGTAAATTATTTTATGAACACAGAGAAAACACGCGAACGCCACACTTCTGGAACTGTATTTGAGCCCATTATCCTGTTACCTCATAACTCCACTATAAGTACTACACCTCTAAAACATTTTTGTGTGTGTTATAAACCACTGATAATTGTGAAGGTGCCCCCAGGTGGCATCCTACCTAAGCAAGCAGCACACAGAGCACAGGCATACATGGGGAAGGGAAGAGCAGCTCATCTGCATCAGCCAGACCACAAATACCCCACAGAATGGCCAGGAAGCAGGGAAAATCCCGTCCATCATTCATCCCATCAGCCAAAATGTAGTTTATGGCAGAAATCAGGTAATGTCATATTAAACTGACAAAGGAGGTCAAAGCAAACATACCAGGGAAGGAACGCATCTGTGTACATGGCCCTATATAGCAGGAGGAGAACAGCCTATTGCAGTGTCTGGATAGATGGGGAAAAAAACAATTGATCCAAGAAAAAGGAGCAGTAAGGTGTGTTCACACCTTTACAAGAGGCCACACACACACACATTCGCCAAGTCATTAAAAAGCAGCTACTAGGGTCGAAAGACTAGACAGGAGGGTGTGTAGAGATTTAAATTTGACGATGTAAACATTTTTTAAAAGGTACACTTGTGCCAAATATTGTTGCTTCTCCACTGAAAATGCATCTTCCTTTCGTACTGTGGAAAAATAGCTGACAAAGACTTTTCATCCCCCAGCACCACGTTAAAGGCAGGACAGCAGCAGTGACAAAGAGACTAGAGGGATTAAAGAGGCTGTTAAACTCAAGACTTTCACACTGCATTTAGCATTTGTAGAAGAAGGGCACAGGAGGGGAGAGATCGATGTGAAAAGGGCAACGTCACTGCTGAACACATTACACAATAAGGATGGAGATTTAAGCCGAAATTCAATGATATTCCCTGCATATGGAACAGGTCAACTGTAGGAATATGCAAGCATTCCGAACTGAAATTTCTTACACACATTCAACATGGAAAAGGCACAATCAAGTGTAGAGAGAGAAACAAAAGACGCACCAGAAAGGAACTTCTGTGCAAAGTAGTAAAATTTATTGTAACCAACAACTATTGGGCCCACTGGACAAGCTAATGAGCACATTGTTGGTATCAGCATCAACATTAAGAAACTATGGAATGGTACCATTATGACACTATCAGACTACAATAACACAGTAAAATTAAATAAGGGGTAATGCAATAACATGGGTTAAACAACAAACAATGCTGGATTATTTGGAAAATCAAGTATAGAGCGTTGGTAGCAATTTAGTAACATACATTTTTATGCAATAAAGCAGTAAAATAGTTTAAAGACAGTGTTGTGCATTACATTCATGTCCCAACAGCCTTCAAAGACTAAGTGCAGCAGAGTGGCTGAGGAGGAGCTTTGGGGTGCGAACCGCGGCAATTCGGCATGGCTCCCCAGCACTGCTGCCTGTCAGGTCCTCACAGCTATCTGGTACAAAGAGGCAAGTCTACTTAGTTAAACATGCGATGAGGGACCAAAAGGCAGAAGCAGGGAACAAACATCCACTGGCAAGGAGGACACTCTCTACATGCAGTATCTCCACTGGAGCTGCTGTTAATTGCCATACTGGCCTGGGGGGGGCATATAAATACAGCAAGCGAAGGCTGCCATGTTCTGGCACCTCCATTTGGACCCAGTAAGCATGATGCATAAAGAAAAACAGGTGAATGGTACAGAGGTCACTCGGTAGCAGGGACATGGAGAAGAACACAATGCTGAGTGTGGGCAGATTAACCAGGAGCCTAATAAAGTCCAAAAAGCAAAGGCTGACACGGAACTAGAAAACATTTGGTTGAGCTGCTCAGAAATGGGGCTGTAAAGATGAATTTTACTGCCCTCCTGAGCTGCTCACCCACAAAAACACATTGAGTCTCCAGCCACATTCCCTCAGCGAAGATGCGCCCCGCTCAGTGACAGGCCATGGAAATTAAAGCAGCAGGATCTGCAGCCAGTGCCTATGTGGCCCAATCCCCCTCGGCTGCTCGAACACAGGGTGGACCAGAGGCGCGCTCATGAGAGCACCAAGCAGCAGGGGGCCTGAGTGATGGGGGAGGGCATTCCGATTCAGATAAGCCACAGATTTTCATTTAAAACACACTATTACTTCCACAGGTCTCAGAGGAACTGGCAACACTGCCTTTGTTCCACAGCTGCTTTTGACAGCCATTGCTTAGCCGACTTATCCAGGCTTTTTTTCCTCTCTCATCATTTCATGCCTACACATTTATATAGGCCTATAAACACACATGCTCGCTCTCACACATGCAGGCAGGCAGGCACACACACACAGTCTGACAAGACAGGCTCTCCACCTGACTGGGCTCCTGTTTGCTCATGACTCATCCTTGTTCAAACACATGAGCCCACTACCAAACACATCCTGACAATTACAGGAGCTGTTATAAATCCCCCATCTTTATAACACCATGTGCAGGGTGTCACCGAACAAAGGCAGGAGCAAGCACTTAACAGCAAAAAGGCTGCCAGAAGACCAGAAGAATGACAGGATGTGGTCAGGGGCAGCAGAAAACTAAATTACCTAAAGGAAAAAGAAAGCAGAGAATGCAGGGGGTAGGGTGTGACAGAGGGGCTGGTTTCTCAATAAGGGGACAGGGAGCAAATATACAAGATCAGAGATGGCAACCATGAGACATTTCAGGGTCCAGTGAAATTATACTGATGAAATTAGGTTCCCTGAGGAGAAAGTTTCATGGCTATACTAAGGCTACTGAACAGAACTGCACATGGACTGCAAGCAGCACAGATATATACTCAGCTGTGTAAAAGTAGTAAAAAAAAAAAAAAGTATTAATGAGCATCAATTTGAAATAAAATAAAAAATAAAAATGGGTACCCTGATTTGTGTCCATATCAGTTACCCCAGGTGGCAGAAAAGCAGCCCAATTTCATGCCTTCATATGATGGCATGCCTCAAAACTAACATCCATCTGATACTGGACAGCAAAACCAAACCACCAGCACCAAGAGCTGAGCTGGTTTGCAACTGAACACAGCTTCCTAAATAAGAAGCATCCCAGACGTCTAAGCACCCTAGTTTGTGAAATAGGATCAAACGCACTTCCATGACAGGAAGAAATTAAAATCATAAGTAACTAAACAAAAAACATCAGTGGTGCTGTCTCTTTGTGCTCAACTCATTTTCCAAAATCCCTCAACCAGGGGACCACCTGAACTTATGGAATGGAAAAGACAATAAGGCTTCAGTCAAACAACAGTATGGACTCCAGACCGCAAGCAATTCTTCACTTGCATATTAATCATCCCGTTAATACTAATGATGCAATTAAATCTTTCTAATGGTTCTCAGTTTAGGTCTCCATTTTATCTACACATGATGAGCAAGTGAGATCCTTTCCTGAATGAACATTTAGTTTCTAGACTTGTCCTGTCGATACATGAGAAGAAACACAGTTTTGGCATTACTGCTGTGTGGTGCGTTTTGGATGTGTGAGACTTATTCACAAAGGCGGATCCTTCAAGGGTAACTCTTCTCCTTCACAGAGCCCTTAGGGCTGGTTCATATGTATTTCACATGTGCCACAATGCACGCGTCTGCTGTGACGTAATTTTCATCACAATGGCCGGGTGTGGAGACAGCATTCCCATGAAGATCAAAACAACGCAGATGATCCGTTCAGTAACGCGAAAGCACCTCGATCATTCATTCGGCAGGGGAACGGTAGCAAGAAATCAGAATGGAGATCAGAACAATGACTGCATACAAACATCTTTTGTACCCTCTCTGATTAGACCGAAAACAAACATGGCTAGTGAATTTGAACAAAGGTTGACTGAGGAAGTCCAGAAATAACAGCATTTATATGATTTCTTGCTACAGGATTATAAAGTCCAGGATGGCTGCAAACTAAAACAAAATACACGTTTCTAATTAACACCATATACCTGTCTGTGTCCTCGATTAAAATAAAATTTGAGATAGATTGCCCCAAAACTAAAGCAGCGCTGCATAGTGATAGAAAAGAAAAAGGCAGTTTCCGATACTTGATCCCGTTAAGACATCTCAAAAGATATTAGAAGAATCTTAAATTTTTAAAATTTTGCAGAGGCATTTTTATGGGTGCCAAACTGGAGCTGATCGAATTTTGAGACAAATCATACTAAAATTAAAGCAATGGTCCTTACTGACAGCAAGGTATCACTATTACTACTAAAGGGAAGAGTGACATAATGCTTTTCCACTGTCATACAGGAACCCGGCTGTACCCAACCTATACCGCGAAGAGAGACTAGGTACAGCACGGTTCCAGCTAGCTTCGATTTTCCACTGCAGAAGGATCGGCTCGGTAAAGGCATCACCCAGTTTGGACAGCAACAGTGATGTAAAGCCAAAGAGACGCTTGTTTACTGTTCACATGGTGTACATCATGATTTACTGTGTGTTAATTTCCGCTAACATGTCTGTGACAAATGCTGTGTTACTGTAGCATCAAACGCTTGTGGAATTAGCATTAATTTAAATTTGCATTACGAATTCATTCCATTCACCCGTTCTGTCATACTTTTTAAGTAAGAGGTTGGATATTTTCAAGTTATCGGAAATGATCCATGCATATCGATGCAGATCACTAGTTCTTTCTTGTCTCTGTGCATTTCAACCAATCAAATGTTAGAGATGCAACCAGCTCGCTTTAGTTGTTCTTTCGTTGATGCGGGTATGGGTTAGGTATGGCTTGCATAATTTATAATAGAAAATTTGTGGTTCTGCTTGATATAGCACGGTGCACGGTGACAGTGGAAAAGCGCCATTAGATGTTTGATGATGTCAATAGGATAACACTATTTGATATTACTTTATTTGATCTTTTTCCCACTTCACAAAAGCATTACATGGATAAAAATCTATAGTTGAAAATATACACCTGAATGACCAGAGACAAAATTGCCTCAAAATTAAAAACGGCAGCAACAGGTGGCAGCAGGGAGCAGACACAACCGGCACCATTTTGTGAACACAGTGATTTGAAAACTAAAAATCTTTAAAGAGGGCCAATTATGCTTTTATGGTTTTTTCCCCCCTTTCGTTTATTGTGTTATATAGCTTTATGTGCATGCAAACCGTTTGCAAAGTCTTAAGACCCAAAGTACACGCCAAGGGGAATAACTTTCACCACAGGAATCAACCTTCTCTAATCTGCCTGAAATGCCTTGTTGGAATTCCAGCCCTTACTTTTGTGACATGGTGAGGTCACCGCGTAACACAATCCTTATTGGCCGCTTACCTGCAAGAATCTGTCTATAGACTGCAAGATAGGGATGGAACGTATAGGGCAAGCTGACCAATAAGAGTGTACTGGGCTCATTGGGGGTGGGGCTTAAAGCTCTAACAGAGAATTTCAAACAAAGGGTCAATAGAAATGACAATATGAGGAAAATTATGTGCTTTTGAAACATTGAATCATGTGAATTATTCTAGAAGACCCCAAAAATAAAATTATGAAGAGTGCAAATGAGCATAATGGTGCCCCTTTAAAATTTCTCAGGAACACTGTACAGGTCAGCATTTCTCAAACTGTGGGGCACAAGATAATTAGCTGAAAATTCTAAAGTTTACATTTTTTCTTCTGTGCCAGCCCAGCTACGCTGCAAATTTTATTGGTAGCAGTCTGGTAGCTGTCCAGTGAACTGTATCAAGGGTGAGTTTACTATGGGGGATTTAATTAAAGTTGGGCTTTTAATAATGATTTTTGCGAGAGGTGAGGAGAGTGTGAAGGGTGGGCTTGGGCGTTATTTTGGTAATATTACAGTAATATTTTCAGCAAAAATTTATCATGGGCAAACCCCCCAGCCACCCCAGTTTGTGTATCAGTGCATCTCAAAATGAGACTAAAATGAGACATGTGAAAAGAAACATTCCAAATTATTGTTTTTTGATGAAAGTTATCATGGGTGAACACTCCTCCCTCCGTATGAGTGATTTGACAGTATAAAAAAAATTAGATACCGGCCAGGGAACACATCACTGTCATTTTCTGTCAGCTTCTTTTCCATTCGTATACATACTCATCTGAACTAGTGCAGCATTATAATAAATTTTGGTTTATTTCCAAAGTAAAAATGCTAATAAAACCACTTTTCATTTGCTAGTGTTTATTTACATCTTACGCTATTTTTTTAGTTTGGCATATCATATAGGCTTAATGTACACCCTACGTTGCCTGTAAGAAGTTTTTGCCAGCTAATTGGAGTTTGTATGTACGGTCAAAAACAAATCTAGGGAGCAGTAACATTTGATCTCAAAAGAAAATCACAATTGGGTCTGTATGTGTCTGTGTGTGGGTGGCTGACATTAAATGGTAGCTAGTTATACCACTGGTGTGTGTTATAGATCTTACTGTTATGTCACAGAAAACAATTATAGTGCAAATGATATGGTAAAATACAGAATAAATACATATCCAAAGAATATAAATGAAATTATAAGATATGGACATTAAGACACACAAAGAAATAAAGTTAACCACCTCATTTGTGGAGAATGATTGTACAAATTGGCATGTAAGTGGAATGTGCAATAAATGAATAAGGGTAGTTTCAGAGTTATGCATCACAACGGGTAGAAACATTTATTGGCTTTCACATTTCCAGTTGATCCATCCAGTAATTCCAGACACTGTAGAGGTTGGGGGTGTGGGAGGAGTAAGGATTAGATGGGGGCGTGTCTAGGGAAGACAGTTGTCATTCCAGCAGCACATTTTGTAGGCTAACATCCATATGACATCCATCCTACACTTCAGAAATGTAATTTAAGAGCAGCTTTGCTCTACAGCGCCACCCCAGGCCTGGCATCAAAGTATGCGGTCGCCAAGCATGTTGGCACAAGAAGTATGAATTTCCAGGCATGCGAACAAGACCAGCACTACAGAGCGCTGAGGCTCCTCCCCATTTAGTGTTAACCAGGCCTTACCCACAGCAGAATCAGGACTGATAAGGCAGGCTGTTATACAAACTTCCTTCAGCTAAAGTAGTACAGAATTGAATAAACACAGAGTAGCAGGACTGTCATAATCCCCTCACACACAATCTATTTTCAGTTCTCCTTACTGGAGTATAAATGACTGGTTGGCTCACCTTCCACACCAGCGACTCACACAGAGTCTCTGCTTCATTCCCTTCAGTTCCAGCCCTCCCACTCATACTAACAGTGTGGCAGATGGAGGCCAAAATAATTACGGGAAATTTGTTAGCCCAATATGAGCATCCAGCACCAAAGTAGCCCTGTACAGAGCCACTTCATTACCACAGGTGGGAGGGGGGATTATGAATGAATGGATTGCAGACGGGGAGGGGAACGCAGAGCAGACATCCTCTTACCCCCACAAGTTAGTGTCACACCTTCTGATGGAGAAATACCCCCTTTCCTAAAAAAACGCAGCAGCCACTAAAACATACACAGCCATACTGTATACTCAAGGTGAAATATGATATGAGTGCATACTGCCAACTCAGAAATGTGGCTGAAAAGGCACCTCACAGTCAGTGTTAATTGGCTTATACAGACGTTTCCATGGTCCTCTGTTGAGCGCTTTCCATAAACATTATATTATGGCAAAGGAAACATGCTTTTTATTTTAACACAGTCAACATGTACCACAATGGGGCCCCCGGAAAGAGACCCATACTGCAACAGGGCCTGCTCATCAACCCATTACTCAGTGTAATAGGGTAAAGCATGTATTTATAGAACAAAGCATACTACGCGTGATTATGCAGAGGAAGAAATTTCCTCTGTGACCCTCACACTGGAATCGACACATTGGCAATCAGAAACTCCTGAAGATCTCCCCTGTGCTCTCATGTACCAACACTGGTACAACTACTAACAAATCATTCACCAAGTTTTTAATCCAACATGGCATTGTCACAATGGGCAATCAAGCAGGCTATTCGTTACCTTACTCTCTCAGTGATCTCTTCAGGTATACAGACATATTTCAATAGCGTAAACAGGGACAGTTTTGTTCAATGTTACCTGGAGTCATGCCTAGTGGCTAGAGAGTGCTACCACAGGCAGATCGAAGATAGATGTTAGTCATAGTCCACTGTAAATCTATGAGCCACACAGTCTCTGCGAGTACAAGCCTAGAACAGAAGCCAAAAGTCCAGATCAATGACACAGGAGCTCACACTGGGGAATTTAATTCATAACTCCAAAACCTGCAGCTTATACTGCTAATCATAGCAACACAATATACCCACATCATGAACATGCACATTTCAAGAGAGCAGATTCTCATGAATGTCCCCGGAAACACCAAATTAATGCAATGAATGGAGTATTGCACCTTTCTGACAAACAAGAACATCTCACAGGATTTGTTAAGGTACTATGCAACACACAGTACAAATGAATGGAAACATACATACAGGTTTTAGGTTAGGTACCACGAAACATATAAACAGTACCATCACTAGGATTGGTTATCATTTGGGTTTTTTCCAATACCGGTGCTAAAACGATATCTTAAACTGTGCCCGTGCCAAAAAGGTGTCTAAACCGTTACTTTTAAGGGGGAAAATAGCAAAAAACAAAGACTAAAGACAGTAAAGAATGGCTTTTTTATTTCTATGGCGAATTTGAACTTAAAATTGAACAACAGGCCTATATTAACTTATATTTATATATACACAAGTTGATAAATTCAAGACACTTAAATTTGCATAATAAAACCTAACCAAATCTACAATAAATTTAGCACTAAATAACACCTTAATCCTTGTGTACATGGGACTTTCAGGAAGCACTATTACTTACTTTCGGTCTTTAGTACATATTAGACATACACAAGCCACAAATAACCGTAACTGTGCAAACTTTCTTGAATACATCGTCCCTGAACCTTAAGAACAGTTTATAAAGAAACTGATTTTTTCACCTTACAATTTTAACATTGTAAAAATATTAAACTTTATATCCATTTAAAATTATTTTCCTATCAAAATAACATACAAATAATATTGTAGAATGTTTCATAACGGTTGCCTGGCAAAATATGTCTTCCTGTTTATTTACAAGCATAGCGAAGCACCCACCTCTCAAAATACACTGATATTGGTGCTTTTACCTCCGTATGGGACCACTGATCAAAATCCATTATCTTTCTTTATCCACAAGCTACACTGGGCATACACTGCAAATACTACCACTAGATAATTCTCATTTACACCTGGTAGTTTAGGGGCAAAAAGTGGGAGTGGGGGTTATAAAGGGAAAAAAAAAAGGTCAATATGAGCAAACGTCTAATGTTTTTATTTTACTTCAATGATATTATATGTAATTCTGACTTGTGTAGATGAAATATTGGGGAAAACAGCATGTTTTTGTTTGTGTGCAGTTTACAAACTCAAGGCTTAAGCACAACTTTACTTTTTGGGTAGATAAATGACCATAACAGATTAATTTTAAGCTAATTGTCATACATTTGTTATTAAATTGTTGTAATTGAAAATTACATGGCATACACTGGGAACAGCTTCCATGCTGAATCTTATGACCCCAGTACAGCTGTAAACAGGTATGTACACAAGGGGTAAATATATAAATTTAAATAAACAAAACATAATAAACGTACATAATGTCCTGGTGTCGGAGTCCTTTTAGGTCATTGGGATTTAGGCATGTTAACTACGTTTAAGGTGCATTGATGCTTCTGTTGCCTGAGCACCGGGGCGGCAAATATTTCAATCAACAGCTCAGGCATTTAAGGGGCACTGAAAGGAGGCACTGAAATCCGAGCTGCAATACGGTCCAGTACATACCAATCGTATAGGATCCAGTGCCATATTGGCACCAGGTTTTGGTACTCAACCCTGCCCATCACATATTAAAATCTGACAAATAGCCTTAAATCAGATTCATAATAGGATTCACGTACCAAATCGATCAGTTTATGCTGCTATACTGAATAAACAAAGGATCTCGGCCATCAGCATGCCGTCTCACTGGTATGGGCTAAGACTAAACAGAAATCTGTGATATTACATATGTCTAAATTTTGAAAAGCAACAAATCAGTGTATATCATCTCCTATGCTTTTCCATTTTTCCCTATAAGTATGTGACTTGGTTAATGGAAACGCCAGACCCAAGCAGAAAACTGAATTTATCCTCCTCATACACATTTCTCCCCTGACAGGATGACCCCTTCATCATATAATCTCGAGACATAGGAGTCCATTTCCAGACTGTGCAGTGCAGTGTCATACCCCTCCTTTGTAGTAATTAATGACATTTACAGTTGTAAAAGTCACATAATTACTGGAGCCAAATGGCTGCCGGAAAATGGCTTCAGGCAGCTTATCATAACCTGATGGCTGGGCACTTGAGGGAGGGAAATGCACTCAGAAGCCCAACAGCCAATTCCATTGGCCTGGCATGCACACAGACAAATGCAGACGGCGTATGAGCTGCCAACAATACCAGATAGTTAATCCTTCAACTAAACTAAGCACCTTTTCACCCTCTTCTGTTGACAGAGTTCCCCTGCAGAAGAATTGGGACTAATCTTATCTGCCTGTTGGACTGAAGTGCACAAGGGCATTGCTTTGTATTACTCAATGTGGACCAAGCACACAATAGCGCCAAGAGAAGCCCATAAAGAATATTTCAAAAGCACACTGCTGAAGCACTGTTTGAAGCATAGCTTCACTATGAATCACTGTTTCACTATGACTGAATATACAAAAATTAACAACAGCTCAGAGCACACCTTCGGAGCAATGTACACCGAAGGAACTTTACAAAATACCATTTACCATCCACAAATCGATGGCTTATGATGATCTGAAACCAGCACATTAATTCAACACATAGCACACCACACTAGAAAAAATTGATCAAACTTTTATCATTTGCTGTTTTATACCACCAGGGGCTGCAGGGCACGCAATGCATTTAATACATCTTCACACTAAGACAGAACTGAGGCCAAGGAGGAGGTACAATAGGTCCAAGAATGCATGCAAACACACCCTACTACATACGGGGGGGGGGGGGGCACAAGAGAGAAAGTATTTAAATTATCAATACACAGATACACAGTACACAGATAGAATGCTCATAGAGTGGAAACATATCTGTATTAGCAAGGAGCAGGGGCCATAAATACACAAGAAGATAGACCCTGTTCTCATCTCCTAAGTGGGCCCAATGTATTTCTGAGCAAACAGCACAGGTAAATGCTAGAGCTTCGGATTGTGTCCACCCCCATTCTCAGTCACAAAGACTTCAAGGAACACCTCACAAAAACATGCAAACCCAACAGAGTATAGTTGTTAGGTGCCACCACCTGAGGGGGAAACAGTTGTGCAAAAGAGCTGATTAAGGAATTTTAGGTTCACTTGAATGACTCTGCTGGTTTCCAAAAACCACGCAAAAGTTCAGTTTGAAAAAAATCCTTCCATTTACATTGCATGGGATGCCAGCCACTTATACACAACAACTGGAGCACATTTGTTATCCTCATGAGGCCTATCCTACCAATAGATTAAATGTGTACAATAACGATGGGGAGTCTGCAGTCACTAAGGGTAGCCAAGCTCACCACCACTCAGATAAAATGTGCAGTTAGGTAGAGGAAGGTATGGAATTTAGGGTCCTCATAGGTAACAAGACAAAACTGGCAAAAGGGGTGATAACCATTGCCTGCAACCCAAGGCCACAATAGCTTGTTTTAGGGGGAGATTATCTTGCCTTACAAAGGCAAAACACCACATGCATATTTTATCAAAATTGAGTTACCAAAATCAACCAAAATCGGGTCTCTTACGCTGTTTTATCTGCTAACAAAATAATTTGGTTCAACTATGTTCGGTTTTGAATAAGTAAACTATCATTTACCTACCAACTACACATACGGGTGGACAGTCAACACTCCAAAGCCCTTTGCAGGCCAGCGTGCATAGCACCTACAGGGGAAAAAAGCCATCAAATGGGCAGCCGTTCCCCGACAGAAGTTTCCAAACACGGTTCTTGGGGATCCACTGGCCAGTCCACTTTTTTGCTCCCTTCCAGCTCCCTGCCAGACAGTTCAAATCTTTGCTCCCTTCCAAAGACATGGACTGTCAGAGGGTCCCAGAGGACCTGGTTGGGAAATACTGCCACACAATACAGCTGCCTGGACAAAGGTTTTATTTACTAGTCTGACCATACCCTGCAGATTAGCAGGATCACTCTCATTTTGTGTGTTAGTTAGTTAGTGTCATTTTTAAGCAAGATTACAATACAAGAGGCCGCACAGTGCCTCAGTTGGTTGCACTGTTGTCTTCACCCTTCCAAGCTTGAGGGATCAAATCCTGTATGTGTGCACTTTGCATCTTTCTCCTGTGTTGTGCAGCTTTTTTCTAGGTACTCCTAGTTCCTTCCTGTAGCCCAAAGACATGCAGCTACCCTAACTGGCATCACAAAATCTCCCACAGCGTCTGATTGTTTGCGTGTGTGTTGTGCCCGGTGGTGTCCCGACATCCCAGCCGGGGTGTAGCCTAGCCGTGTGCCGTGTGTTAACTGGGACAGATTCCAGGTGACCCTGACCAGGATAAGCAGTTAAGAAATGCATGGTTGGATATACTGCATTTTACTTCATCCCAGGGAACCAAACCATAGTGCTGAAGCCAGACAGGACTTACGAAGTCCTGAAGAACCCCCTCCCTCCTCACAGTCCCCCAGCTCCTCAGCATCAAGGCTTTATATTTGTGTTATTTAGAAAATGAACAACAGCCAAACATGCACATCGCTTCCAGTCCCCTGTGTCACATTTCTGTACTCACTCATAAGCAGAGATGCTCTCACAGCAACATAAAAGGCAACAAAAGAGGCAAGATCGATATCATCGCATCCAAGGTGTAAACACTGTTTAATTAACACATGTACGACAGTTAATAAGTGTGGCTCGGTGAACATAACGCCATAGGTTTCTTGAGTACAGAGATGAGGATACACATTAAGTGAAACGGTACCACTGCTTCCCTAATGGAGACAAAAGCTTCTTCCTCTGTGTGATATTTACAGGTGCAACAACAAACAGACACACTAAAGTATTTGCAGAAGGTAAGTTTCTTGCAGCAACCAATGGAGTTAAGGTCTCAATATGTCAGTGGCCATATTTTCAGCATATTGTAACAATAACTGAGGTAGCAGTTCTTACAATCATCCGTTAGATTAAACACACTTTTGGCCATAATTTCTCTTTTCTCTGGGAGAGAAAAAAATGTTAAATAATAGTAATAAATAATAGACAGTGTAATTGTTCCTTAAAGGAGTGTTTATGAAACTGTAATCCTCCATTAAAGATGCATGTAAGACACAGACACCACTGCAGCATTTACTGTTTGTTCGATCTCCTTGTCAGGGAGAGAGCTGTGCAATAAACATGACACACAGGACGATCACACCGTGCACCACACAATGGGCACTACACACTGCTTAGAGCTGTCAGGGAGGGAGGCAGCACATCACAGCCACATTAAAGACCGACATGGGAAATTCAGCCATCTTTCAAGCAGCAAATAGTGGGAGCAGTCACTGCAATGCTATTGACAAGACTCCCCACCCCCTCTGTGCTGTCTCCACCTGTCCCTCCCTCCCTCCCTCTCTCTCCCACCCCCCCTCAGCCCTACCACTCCAAGGCAATTCCCTAATGCAGGCACACAGACTAATCTAAATGTTGCCAGTTTAGCCCAATCCCGCATAATTAGTGGCTCTGCACTAACCGCATTCTGATTACGAAGCCCATTACATGTGAGGGAGGAGCATAAAGAAGGCCAAGCTTGTGCTAAAGAGAAGACAGCCATCACGTTCCCCACTCACACCCACACGCACCTCCCCTCTGCACACATTGAAAGCTGTATTTGAACAGCCTAAGATTGTTTAAAAAAAAAAAAAAAGATGCATATAGGAATGAAGCAATGACAATTTCCACACAGGCAAACAAAGGGCCATTCCCGGCAATGATGCCCTGGTCACAGCTGAATCCTCAGGCTTCGCTCGTTCGCTCGCCTGCTCTCTCACTCTCTCTCTCATATAACCCATACAGAGGTGGCATCACCCTTCTGGGTGAGAGTGAGATGCTCCGCTGTACCAGGCCACCATGCATAGTGCATGAAAAGCAGCCTCGCAGTGCACTGTCTGGGTCCTCGAGAGCCACACCCTGCCCTCTGTCTAAGCATATTGCTGGGCAATGTGACTGAACGCATCATGTGAAATGTGATCTGCCCCACTGGGTGTAAAGGAGTCTCTAATTAATGCCAAATGCTGTAGCACCTACCTATTGCTTCGACCACGTCATCTACAACCACCCCTGTGAGCACACATTAAATCACCTGCCATTGTCATGGCTCTCATTACAGTTTAGGCTATTTTAGACTAAGAGCAATAATTGTTTAACATAAAAAGACCTCTAAATTATTCCTACCATCTTTGCAATAGCAACTTGGTAGACTGGCTAAAAAACCTATGTCTAAAGGTCCAAAGAAATGTGTGTTTAACGTGAAGGAACAAGCGTAACTGGTGGAGATAACCGCATCTACAGCACGTAGGATAGGTAGTTGGTGCCGACTCACATCCATGCTATGGAAGACAGCGCACGTCACACTCACATTCCACCCATGAGAAACAACACACGGTCAGGCTTCAGCAGAGGCCACAGTACCACCTTCTCATTTACCTTGGTGACAGCAGGATGAAAAAGACCCAAGCAGCCAAGAGAAACCAGCTAAGCAAGGAAACGAGACAGACATTTTAATTATCAGAGGCTGGTGGATTGTGGTGCATAATGGATAGGTAACTATATTTCTGCTGATTGCCAATTAGGGCTACAAAATTTCCCATATATTCCTGTTAATTCCCAATGGAATTTTCCAAGTTGGGATATTTCCAAAAATCCCTAGCTTAACTTCCCATGGAAGGTTTCTAGAAAGTTTCGGAAAATTTTCCGCTCCTTTGAAATGCTATTGCCAATCCAGAGGAAATCTATAAGTAATTAAAAATTCTGATGCACATATACAATTGAAATCACTTGGAACCATTACAATACCAAATTCTCACAAATGCTGGCTTAAAACGGATAACTGCAAGGGAAAAAGGAAGGGGAGAAAAAGGAGGATGAAAGTGCCGCTTTATCTTAACTGGACACACAGGCGAGACAGGAACTCCCTGAGAGGGGCTTCAAATAAAGACCACTGCTCATTGTTAATTTGGTCACTTCCAGAACACAGTGGTGGCAAAGGGCCAGGCTGCCATGGTCCCCTGGGCCTGTGCAGATGAGGCCACTTCTGCAGGAGTGAAATAAACCATCGTTAGGGATGTTATGTAGTCTCTGTCACGCAGCGCCATTGACAAATCTCTGCATGCCCACGTTTCATGTCACATGGTCAGAGTCAAAGCCCCGTAAATGGAGTTTGTTTTTTAGCTGCCAGCTGATTCCAGAGTGACAAAGATGCAGGCCACTGCACATCACAATCGACAAAATGGCTACTAAGCAGACTATTGAACGCACTGGCTTTTAGACACAAAGACTGTTGGTAAAACCAGAAGCAAATACAGCTTCAGTTAATCATACTTGCTTGATTTCCAATTATAAGTGATGTCCAGCTAGTCTTCAAATACAAAGCATACCTCACTGTCACGTACATAATAATGGATCACTTTTTGCCCAAACCTAATAGTTACTGAACAAGCAGCATTATGTAGTCTATATTCATTTAAGATCATAAACCTACATTTCATTCACAGATGAATATACTGCCCGAGTACCCCCACAAAAAATACACACACACTTATGGTAAAATATCTATGAGTCTATAACTATGAGCAAACAAATCAAGACAACAGCGTTAAAAGATTCTTACCCTAGTAAGTCAACTAGGTCAGTTATGACAGAGATTCATACGCATATATGCCCATGTACAGCTCCACAAAAATTAAGTACACCCCTTAATTTAGCCTTTTTTCCCCACATATTTGGACAAATTAGATCTTCATTTCAACAATAATGATAGGGAAATGATAAAACTGAAATAGCAACACTTCAAAATTTACATTTAGTAACCACTAATACTTCTTGTGAGGAAAAAAAAAAAGTTAGTACGCTCCTACATTTATCACTGCATTAAGCCTAAATGAGAATCAGGGGCATGAAATCAGGTACAAATGATCATTATTAGATAAGATCTCTGACAGTCACACCTTGTATAAACAACTGATCTTATTTGGTCATAGCCATTGAGGTACAATACCCAAAGAGCTGCCCGAGGGTCTCAGAAGGACAGTGGTTAAGGCTTATGAGTCTGGGAAGGGATTTTAAGCTATTCACTGCACCGTTTATAAAAATAATCAAAAAATGGAGGTTTCCCAGCACTGGCAATGTCTTGCCCATGTGAGGAGCGCAAGATGCATCAGGAAGTCTCAAAGAACCATCAAGGGATCTACAGGCAGCTCATCCAACAGTCCATGTAAAAAAGTACACAAAATCAACCATAAGAATGAAAAAAGTGTGCACAAATCCAGCTAACAAGGGCAGCAAGGAAGACGCCTATGTTCACTAAGAATATGCAATGCAAGACTGAAGTCTGCCATTAATCACCAGCATGAGGGACAGCACTACTGTAACAATGTGCTCTGGGCAGACGAGTCAAAGGTGGAGTTCTCTGGGCACAATTCCAGACGTCATGTTTGGTGAAAAAGAACCTCATTCCAGCTGTGAAGCTTGGTGGTGGACGTGTTTTGGTTTGGGACGGTTTTGTACCCTTGCCAACTTGCTATCATAACGTCTACAATGAATTCAGCATAACACCAGAAAGTGTTTAAGGAAAATGTGAGGGTATTTCTCAAAAACTTTAAGCTGAACCATAAGTAGGTCTTTTAACATGATGATAAACCCAAACATACAAGCAAATCTACAAAGCAGTGGCTGAAAACAAAGAAATGGAGGGTTATGGAAGGGCCAAGTCAAATTAATCCGATAGAAAAGTTGTGATGGGACTAGAAGAGAGCATACAAGTAAGAAACACCCCCCCCCCAAAAAAAAAAAAAAAATATCACACAGTTAAGGGAATTCCACATGGAGGAACGGGAAAAATAAATATATTCTATAGGTGAATGTAAAACACTTATAAAGAAATGCCTTCAAAGGCTGTTTCTGCAGAGAGAGACAATAACAGGTACTAAATGTAAGGATGTACTTAGTTTTTCCCCCACAGAGAAGAGTGGCACATCTGTCGAATTTAGCTGAATAAATTAGGGATGCAACGATGCCATTTGTGTTGAGATAAAGGAGAATATTGAAATCCTCCCCTCACCGCAGGTGATTATTTATCCCTGGAAAAATGAATAATAAAAAGATAAATCTGCAAAACAGCAAGTGTTAAGGACCGCCACCAAGGGGGTGAGAGGGCTGATCATCGTTTTTTAGTCTCTGCGGAAAATCGGCGGGTTAATGATTTAAAAATGCCACTAAAACCTCTAAAGCAGTGGTGCACTTTTCATACCACATACCACCTTAGAAAATATTACACTCTCCATGTACCACCATTTCAACATTGCGCCTGACTGATACTGAGTAAGAGCATCTTATTTTCACTGTACAAGGTTTATCGTTTGACATTTTCTCTCTGTGTCAGTGTTTGCTTAACGTTTGGTTGTTGCAGTGTGTTGCTGCCGCTGGTAATTTCATCATAGCCTCTCTTACATTTAGTTTTTTAATGTTCTGTTACATTAGTAGTGTTGTATTAATCGTTTTCATACCTCCTCTTTATAGTTCAGTAAAGCACAGTTTGCAGTCTGCTATTCCTTGGATTTCATTGCTAACTTTTCAGTATTTCCACACCGCAGATATTTTGGCCCATTTATTTTGCTTGTTAATGATAATCCCTGTTACGTCATTAAGTGGTATCGGCTATAGGCATCTCCACATTGTCACGAGGACCTGAGCATGGTAATGGACCGAATAAAGATACTGATACTGTGCTCATGAACTAGTATCGGTCCATCCCAAGAATAAATTATTTTGCACTTAAATTTCATTATTTTTCTTAGATTACAAGATCTTTATTTAGCATTGTATAAATGAAGATTAAGTATTTGTTGAAAAACAACAGTTTTCATAGGGTGTACTTACTTTTCCCACAACATTTATGTAGGTATACATAGTGTGTGAGCTGAGGTGCCGCTTCACTAGTTCTTCCTGACTGATTAGTATGGCTGCAGTGACTCAAGCGCAAGACAGCAAGCACAGGGCTGATTGCCTTTTATTTCCCAGCTACACGGCTCCACCCCCAGTCCCCAACTCTATTACTGCCATAGACTGCAGATCTGCCACCTCATCATAAACATCAATCGCAGGTCGTTACGTGGCACAGTTATGAGGAACCCTGGGAATCTAATTTTCCTCATTTCCCTTTATGTACAACAACTTGATCCTGAGAGACAGGATTTTCCCTCAAAATGCCATTTCAGAGATACAGAACAAAAAAAAAAAAAAAAAAATGTAGGTCCACAATTTACCTTTTGAAAAAGCAAACACTGAAACAATGAAATCACTAAAAACATGGACATTAAGAAGGAAGACCTTCTGTACTTTACGGTTTAAAATCCTTTATTAGCATGCTAAGGAACCATCGGTGTGCTCTGTAGCCCTAAACACCTATCACGTGGTGCACAGATGTGAAAACTTTGTCTGAAGCCAATAACTGATATTTTTGTCTGATATTATCGATAACCAACTAACATTTGAGCTACACAAAGTGATGTCGATGATGCTGCTTAAATGTGCAAAGGATGGAGTCAAGGAATAAAGATTTGTTTAATATAATAATGCAATAAATAATAGGTAACATTATTATTTAATTATATTAAATCATTACAAATAATAAATATACTGAATAACAGGGGCTCTGAAGGAAAGGCACAATGAAAACATTTTTCACAACATAAGCAAAAATGCAGGACTATAAGAATAAAGAACTAGGGTTGTCAAAGGAATTTGATTGTGTTAAGTTTAATTGCTTGAATTCCCATACCACAATGAGAGAAAAATAGTCGAAAATTTTTCAAAGAATTTAATTTCTGTACTGAATGTAGACTATACAATTTTATGGTAGTGCAACCTGATTGCATATGTGATTAAAATCGCCAAGGTGTGTGATTGATCGCTGTTAAAAAAAAAAAAAAAAAAAAAACCTTTCGACAGACTCATTAAGAATCTTTGCTCATATTTTTACTGTGAAATGTACAAATGTAACATTTTTTCAAATAAGACACCTTATTGGTTGTATTTGAACTTTGAAGCAAGATGTGTTACACAGTACTGTATTAAACTGATGAATATTAAGCATTGTGATATATACTGAAGCAGTGATGAGTGGTCGTGACTGGTCTTGAAATAAAACCTTGAGTCCTCTATGACCGGGACCAAAGCAAGACAGTCTCAAACTAAAGTCGTATCTGAGACAAGACCAAGACCAGTCTTTAGTACTACAACACTAACTGAGTCCCTTATAGCTTTTGCTTAATTTTGAAATATTAGTCTCTTCTTATTGTCATTTTACTTACGTTATTATGCTAACTTAACAATGTAGCTGGATGGTATATGAGGCACACGAGTGAAATTGGCTGGCAAAATTGGTCGCAGTCTCTCAAAAGTTGGCACCCTAGGCAGTCACCTATGTCACCTAACAAGCTGACCAACCCTGCCTCCAGCAAAGAAAATGGCTGACCATGTAATGCATTCAACTCCATTATTTTAACAGTTGTGTCGATGGCTAACAAACATAACAGATGAAAAAAATAATAAACAAAGATTCTGATTTTTAAAATCTGCAAGGCAGACATTATACGTGTTTGCGGTGCCTAGGTTTCAGATTGTTCAAGAGACTGGTTGTCATCTGTTGCACAAACTGTATCTTTGCAGTTTACAGCTAGATTTCTCCACAGTAGATTTCGCAAATCCTAATTATTGCCACACAATCTAAAGTAGAAATTTTTTTAAAACTAATTCTTCTGGCCACACACACACTTATTTGATAGTGCAGCAGATCCATCAATGCACTGTTTGTTTACCCTGTGCTTACCATGTTACAAGCGCAATATTCTTAGCAGTTCAATGTAGGGGTGGACGATATGACCTCAAAATTATATCACGATATTTCAAGGAAATTTGCATGAATGATATTTTTGATGAAGAAAAACATACTGAACAACAATTTATTGGTGATTGTAGTGCAGGCAGCAGCATTTATTAGTGCAAACAAAATGAAGGGCATTTTCTATCCTTTTCCAATAAACTACTGTCATTGATGACAAACTTCCTAATTCAAAGTGTGAAACTACTTCCATGAGGTGCAATCTGGATGATGGACCATCAGAAAAGGTAAAACCACCTTAAATGTTGGTTTATTCATGTTTATTAAATTACCATTAGTATAGTGTGCTTTTTAATATCTTTTGTCCATATAGCTGCTAGATACACTCATCATTAAAGCCATAAAGTTGTCTGCCTGCTACCTCAGAATCTCCAGTGAATACGTGGTCGAGAAATCGTTTAGGCTAGAATCGGGCTTATTCTATGTTGCTTGATGGTGCCAGTGTGTGCGTTCCAGCACGTTGGGCTTGTTGGGACCAGTATCACCATCATAAAATAAAACTGAAATGAAAATGGAAACTAAATTTTAAAAAGTTATTCGTTAACTGAAGTAAAAATGAAAACTATTTACCTAAAAAAACATTGGACTTCAAAGAGTATTTGAAGTATTTAAAGAGTCACACCAGACATCTTTTTACCTTGTTTATCCATAATATTTCCTCTTTTAAAAGATGTTGCAGCTGCTGAACGGTTCCTTTCTTCACCTCAACTTCAGTGCTTATCGCTTGCAAGGTATAACAAAACAGTCGCATGTGGCGTGCTCCATTAACCGAATTTAATAAGCATAAGGATTCGCTGAATTTATGCAAAATACTAACACAATCATCACAATCTTTCTCTCATTAATATTTTAGGCTTATAAAATTGTGGGTGTAAGTAAACGTCTGTATAGTGCCAAAAATCCAGAGTCCATTATCTAAAACCCTACAATGACATATAGTATTTTGTCGTCAAAATAAAATTAACTTAAATGAGATGGTCATTTTCTGGAGGAGAATTAAACATATAGATTAATCGACCCATCTGTAAAATAGTTAATAGATTAATCTATAGAAAAATTGCCATTAGTGGCAGCCCTAAATGCATTGTGTCGCTATATCATTGATATCACGAGATGCGACTTATCACTTAAAAATTTATACTGGTGTCATCGTGAACGGTATGATATGGCACAGCCCTAGTCCGATGGTGTGTAAAGTTTGTTTTTTTTAAGCTAAGTGGTTAGAAAATATCAGTTTTTAGTTCAAGACCTAGTTACTAAGATGAGATCCATCGAGACAGATAACTGACAAAATAATAAGATGTACAAACAGCACCGAGATGTTATGCAATCTGAAACTGCTTTGTTTCACAATGGACTATTTTTGCTGTAGTACTGTTACAGGCTGGGTATCGCCACTGATTTCCCGAATTGATTCAATTCTGATTCACAAGGTCCTGAAATAGTTTCGATCTCCGATTCCATTCAATTTAATTCCATATCGACTGTAATTTGTATAAATTCGGCGTATCCTTATGTTTATTAAATTGGGTGAGCAGGGTACATCACATACTACTGCTTTTATACATCATGGAAGCGATAAACACTGAAGTGGCAGTTAAAGAGACAGCTTGGCAGTCAAAACTTCTTTCAAAAGAGGAGATGATAAAATGCACCGATCCCACTTTTTCTGTCCCAATACTGATACCTGGGCTTTGGGTATCGCCCGTTACTGAGTACCCATCCGATACCAGTGTTTAATTAATAAGCACTATTTGGTTTTCTATATTAGTGAACAAAGCGTACACCCAGGTGTACTTATATTGGTTATTGAAACTGAATTGTTATTTA
>JAAGVU020000067.1:541705-557431 GCA_011763525.2 Mormyrus iriodes | reverse complement strand
GGGTTTCCTCCGGGTACTCTGGTTTCCCCCCACGGTCCAAAAACATGCTGAGGTTGATTGGAGTTACCAAATTGCCCGTAGGTGTGAATGTGTGTGACTGGTGTGTGAGTGTGCCCAGCGATGGGTTGGCGCCCCATCCTGGGTTGTTCCCTGCCTCGCGCCCACAGTCTCCGGGAGAGGCTCCGGACCCCCTGTGACCCGAAATGGAATAAGCGGTTCTGGAAAATGGATGGATGGATAGTTATTTGAATAATACCCAGCTCTGTCAAATGACACTCAATAATACAATATTTGAATTTAACACCAGAGGGCAGTAAAGCTCATTATGCTTATTCCTGCTGTATAGTACAGTATGTAGAAGTATGTATGTATTTTCCCTCAGTTTCTGCTGTTCATCTCTTGATGATCAAATTCTGCTAAAACCAAAGAATCATCAAAAATCCATGCACTGCACAACGGCAATCATGTATCTTAACCTGTAAACATGTTGACACATAAGCCATTAACAAGAATACAAAGAAAAACAAAGGCAGCACAACCACTAGGTGGCACAAAATGAAGAGATTAGACTCCAGGAAATTGGGGAAAGGAAGGCCGAAATACAGTAAGCATTTAATTCTACAGTGATAGGTTTCATAGTTTGTGACAGGGGCACGTTTGAGTAAAAAGTTATATCACAAAAATCAGCATGATGATAATCTTTATTGCTGGTTAAACTCGTTCATTGTATTTCTGCAGAAAATTTTTAGATTTCAAAATGAAAAGGCAAAGAATTATTAATGATTTTTGCCACATCTAAATGGGTTACTCACCGCCTGAAGTATTTTTTGAATCCAATCGATTCCTTTCAATTAAACCTCATTCTCTGATGTTTTTTTATCTCCCTAAATCTCAGCTATGAAGTTTTGCATATTGCATATACACAACATAATACATGCATCCAGGTTATTCCTAACAGCACAAGTACATTTTAAAAATTGTCTTTGATAAACCTGATATAATAGCCATGTTAGCTATAATAGAACTTAATAGCACCGCATAGTTAAATTGAGAGAAATACAGAAATGCTGGTTGAATTTTAAATATTTAAGTAAACAATCATGCATATGTGCTGATAATTTAACAACTACGATCTTTAAATCTTCATTTTTAAATTCCTCCATCTGTACTCCTTGTAGATATTTATATATTTGGCTTGTGGTTTGAAATGATGCCAGAGTGTTGACAAATCCACATACAATGGGATTGCAAATGAAAAATGTATGATTGAGCTAGCAGAACATAAGTTATTCAGTCTGGAGAAGTTAAGCTTTCTTCTGGGAAGGCACAAGCAGGACGGTTCTACATTGGCTAGTATTTCAATATTCAAGGCCCTTGGATATTCGGAAGAACACCTTCAGCTTCAAATACGTCACATGATAAAAACTGCGTTGAGTTGAACGCATTAACAAAAAAAATATTTTAGTGCAGCTCATAAATGATCATTTAGAATTTGGAACAAACAAACAAGTCTGATGTATTTTAGTGGCGGTTTATTTCTCGATCGGCCACACGTACACATGGTTACACATTGCACACAAACTGCCTATGACAGCATTAGTTTCAGCTATTTGCTAAATCCATTTAAGGACAAACACATCACAGGACACGTTACAGGTAGAGCAACAAGAAGACAGGCATCACACACAATGGGCGTGAGGCACTGCTGTGGGGCTAAAGCTTAGGGGTGTGTGGTAGTTTGCATGACGCCTCAGTGTCATTTTAGCTGCCCCTCCCCCACCATCTGCCCTTCTAGGTTATATGACCCTATGAAACTTATGCGGGACCAAGTGCTTGACTACGGGTGGCTGGGCAGAGGTCCTCTTCAGTTGGCAAGGGGGCTCCGGAACTTCTTGCCTGCAAACCGAGCCTTATCTCCCAGCTCCTCTTCAATTCTGTCCAAAAAATACAGTATTAGTAACGATAATAAATAATTATATTAGCACTACCACCACCACCACTAGTACTAGTATATTATTATTATTATTTATTGTTGTTGATATTATTATTATTATTATAAACCAGGAAAATGAAACAATGAACCTGCCTAGTAACAATGCTCAAGCTGAGAGGCATTACGGTGATTGACTTTTTGATTCGGAAGTTTCCTTTGCATTTCCTCACCTGAGAAGCTGGTTATACTTGGCCAGACGCTCTGAGCGGCAGGGGGCACCAGTCTTGATCTGGGGGATAATGGAAGCGTAGGGGAATTAAGCATTAGGCGGCTGAACCCTCTTGTTTTCATGATGGAACGCAATGTCGGATTAGAACTGCATCCCTGTTTTAGAGTGAAGAACAAAAAACTGTGCATGGCAAACTCTATGACATCACAAGTACCTGGCCTGTGCAGAGCCCTACAACAAGATCAGCGATAAAGGTGTCCTCCGTCTCTCCAGAGCGGTGGCTGACCATCACGCCCCAGCCATTGGACTGTGCCAGCTTGCAGCTGCATAGAAGGTAAAGGAAAGTGTGACATGTTAGTCTGGGCAGCAAAGGGACCCTGATTCTGGCTGGAGCAGAGAGAATCGAGGGACAGGAAGGGGGGCCGGGAACCTACGCCTGCAGGGACTCTGTGACGGAGCCGATCTGGTTGACCTTAAGCAGCAGGCAGTTGCAGGCCTTCTCGGTGACAGCCCTGGCAATGCGCTTCGGATTGGTTACAGTCAAGTCATCACCCACCACCTGGATGCTGGTGCTGCTGGTGAAGTTGGTCCAGGCCTGCCAGTCATCCTGATCAAACGGATCCTCAATGGATACCACTAGACACAGTGAGGGGTTGGGAGAGAAGGGTATTAGCTAATAATGCTAAGGAAACACCAAATACAGCATTGAGAGGCTAACCTTAGATGGAAATAAGTTAAGTCTGTAGCATTCCATTAATGAAATGAGCTGGATCAGCCAACCTGGGTAGTCCTTGACAAAGCTCTTGTAGAGATCAGCTAGCTGGTCAGGGGTGATGTAGCGCTTGGGGTCATCAGGAGACTTAAAGTCCAGGTCGTATTTGCCGTCCTTGTAGAATTCAGACGCTGCTACATCCATGCCAATGACAATTTGGTCTGTGTAGCCCGCTTTACTGATGGCATTCTTCAGCAGCTCCAGGGCTAGGGATTAAGATAATATGGAGCTAATTGTGGCCACTGCATAGTACAGCTGTTAGTATCATTATCCAGGAGGTGAAGCTACCCAGGTTTCCAAACCACTACACCTTCCCAGCCAAAATAAAACCGCATCATTGTGAGCATCTGGACTGAAATTCCATTTTTAATCCTTCAGCCACACATGTATCATTTCATTAAAGCACACACAGGTCACTTAGTGACCCCTTTGCCTGCTCACCTTCCTTGTTCTCAAGAATGTTGGGTGCAAAGCCACCCTCGTCACCCACGTTAGTGGCATCTTTGCCATATTTCTCCTTGATGACGCTCTTTAGGTTGTGGTAGACCTCAGCTCCGATGCGCATGGCCTCCTTGAAATTGGCTGCACCCACAGGCAGGATCATGAACTCCTGCATGGCCAACTTGTTGCCAGCATGAGAGCCGCCATTGATCACATTGAAAGCCTAGAGATCAGATTGATAAACCGATTATAACCAACAACCAAACAACACAGGTGCAATGACTGTCAAGCTCCAAGTTAATGCTTCAGGAACACCTACCAAGCAGTACAACGTTATAAAGGAATAAATGACACTGTAAAAATGGAAATTCAGTACAGTGCTTAACTTACAGGTACTGGGAGAATGACTTCCGGGTTGCCAGCAAGATCAGCAATATGGCGGTACAGGGGCACGCCCTTCTCTGCTGCACCAGCCTTGCACACAGCTAGGGAGACGCCCAGGATGGCATTGGCTCCAAACTTGGCTGAAATTCAGAGGTCAAGTAATATAAAACCGGCCATATATAAAAGTTATATAGTCACTTATTCAATTTGCACTCATGTAATGATGAAGGGCTTACACTTGTTTTCAGTGCCGTCCATGTCTAGCATCAGCTTGTCTATTTTCTCTTGCTCCAGGACTGACAGACTCTGAAGGTTAAAGGGCCAGTGATCAGCACAATAAACCCAGCCCAATAAATCCAATAAACATTACATTCAAATAAGCTGTTCATCCACATTGGCTTCAACTAAGGATATTCCACTGCCAATGCACCAAATATTACAACAAGAAATTGTTCTACACATGCAAACTATCCCATATCTGATGATGCACTTCCATATTTTGTTTTTCAGAGGGACAGGACCCCCTGAATTGCTCAAACCGCTAATGCAGAGACAGCATTTGGTCCAGAACAGTATTAACCATTTTAGACGGCCCATATTTCAGACACCGCAAACAAATCAGCACACTCACTCACGCCAACAGCATGAAGGATTTTTCAAAGGGAATCATTTGTGCTTCTAGTAAGGTAGACTGTTAATGGCAAATGACAAGGTTCAATATTTAAAATGTTACTCTCCCAGAGTCCTCAGGTAACAGTAAAACTCTTAATAGTAACAGACATTATCCAGTGTTAGAAACCACAGAAGCTCATACCTGGGCAACCAGAGCAGGTGCAATTGTTTTATTGATATGCTCAACAGCTTTTATGACACCTGCAAGGAACAGGCAAATCCATCACTGGCATAAAGGGGTTAGGAACATACTGTGCAGGCAAGTCTAGACAATCACAGAATACCGCCTGTTACATGCAGGCGGGGGAAAGCCAGCTCAATAGGCTACAATTTACTTCCGAAAACTTGTTCTTAATACAATCTGAAAATCTGTTTTACCCCTTTTTTCTGTGATTGCCTATAAAAAAAAAGTTTAGTTAGATATCAAACCATGCCCATTTCACGTGCATTTGTGAATATGTGTTTCCTGAGCTCGTTTTCCCCATTCCTGTTAATCCTCACACTCAATTACCTGATTACACAGAGCTGGTGCCAAGAACTCATTAACATATGTAACGGCTCTTTTGACCCCTGACAGGAAGGACAAGAAAAATTGACTGAAGGCGAGAGTAAAGAGGGATGTAAAGATGGACCAAAGGCAAGCCTGAAGAAACAGGAGGAGAAGCAGCATTCAAGCACAGCAGGAGTGAGTTTAAATTCATCCTTATAAATGTTAAGACATCAAACCTTTGTCTTAAGTTTTGAAGCCCAGATTGTCTAACTGGATTTTTGAAAATACTCTAGTGTGTCCTAAAGCAAAAGTTACGTTAACAGTGCATCCAGAATAAACCAGTTTAATCTGATGAGCTCTCAGGTGTCCCTATATAGTGATGCAAACAGAAGAAACGCACCTTTTCCCAGATAGCGAGTCTTGTCGTTGTCTCGAAGCTCCAGGGCCTCATAGATGCCAGTGGAGGCTCCACTGGGCACTGCGGCCCTGAAAAGCCCTGGAGAAAGACGGGGGCACAGAATATCATTGGATGGCAAGAGCAGATACCTGATAATGTAGCTTTGCAGAGAGGGACTTGGGTCACTGCTACATTGAAATTATACAGAGGGCCACATCTATCTGAAAGGCCAGAGGACTGGAAGACTACGGAGACTTGTGGAGCCTTTCCACTGTCACCAATAACTGAGCCATACCTGAGCTGTACCACAAGCTGAGGGTTTTCCATTGTAAATTATGCGAGTAATACCCAAGCTAACATCAGACTTGAAAGTGTGACCTAACCGAACTGGTTGTGTCACAGTCATCTTGGTCGAAATGCACGGAGATACCAGTGTCCTGCACTGATATGCATGGATAATCTAAAGGAAAAATGTGCATATTCTATATAATATTCATTATTAGTAGCATCACACATCGTGATGAATTCAATGCATTCCTGATTAACTTAAAATTTCCAACCTCCTACTTGAAAAATTACTATGAACTGAACAGATTCGTAATGCAATTTTACCCAAGCTAATGCTAATTCCGCTTGTTTTTGATACTAATATAAGACAGCCTCTGTCACAGACCTGCTAGCGGAGTTTAGCGTATAGTAAATCATGATGTACACCGTATGAAAGGTAAATAATCATCTCTTCGGTTTTACGTCACTGTCGCTGTCCAAACCGGGCAACGCCTTTATTGAGCCGACCCTTCTGCAGTGGAAAATCGAAGCGAGCTGGAACCTGTGCTGTAACTAGTCTCTCTTCGTGGTATGGCTCGTATGGTTCATGTATGCCAGTGGAAAAGTGCTTGTTATACTTTTCTACCCAAAAGGCAGTAGTTCCTGGTTTACCCCTTTGGATGCTTTTCTTGTATGTGTAAGGTAAAATTGCAGAGAAACGGTATTCACTAACAAGTTTTACAATGCAGTTTTACAATTCTTACAGTGTTAAACTTAAAAAAGAAACCATGAAATTGTCATTCAAAGCTAAACAAACTGGAACTTTTTCAATGAATGAATGAACATTCTCCCCTAAAACATTGTGTGGCCATCCACTGCCGATACTGCCAGTTGCACTACTTGAAGGACTAGACATTACTTGAAAGTTATCAAAGAAATGTGCTTCAAGCAATCAAGCATGACCATAGCAGTACAAGGACTGAATTTAATTAAATGCAATATCAAGTGAACAAAAGCAAGGCCAGCCTCTTACATTATTGTAACACAGTTAAAACAGGGGTAAATGTATCCACAATTACTATTGCTAAAAAAAGGGATCAATGGGATGTGTATTGTTTATATGAAGTGGCGGCCTCTTCCTTCCAGTCATGGAGGACTAGACACTGCCTGTTGCTACACAATGTTGTCCCCTGATGTAACAGAGTACATTTGGCTGCAGGAGCATGTACAGTCCAGGCAGTGTAATATAAGCCTTGCTATTTATACTCCTTCACTGCCAGCATCTCTTGTTTCCAGGCTACTGTGTCACAGTGAAGGAGAGAGAGCAACTGACAGACTTCTAAGTCTCTAAAGGGCTGCAGTAAGGGTGAGGCTGTTACATTACAGAGGTCGCTCGCAGGTAACTCAAAATATTCATGTGATTTGTAATTCCCCTCCTCACATGAAAGTATAGGCGCACACACTCTTCTCTGTAAATATGTCGGGTGACACAGAGTTCATTAAACTTCATGGTGCACATGAGACATTACGGAGATCTCGCATTACATATATGAATAAGGGCTGGTTCATACTCCGCACACAAGTATTGGGACATAGAAACGTTCATACTTCTCTGGTCGTGGAGAAAACACATTGTGCTGCACGCACACATCGCTTACTTGCTACTTCCTTCCAATATGGATATTGAGGAAGAAGAGCATGCGCACTGGAGTGTAGCACGCGTTTGTCCGAGAAGGTGCCCAATGACATAAAACGCATTATAAAAGTCCCCGCGGACATGTCCTCGTGTACGAGTGTGAAAAAGTATGAACCAGCCTTAAAGGTCATTTAATAACTTCAAAATATCCTTTATGAATACATCTTCAATAATACAATCCCCTCTCTTTTCAATTACAGCATCCTCCGGTTTAGGTCTAAAATCAACTGTGCAGTCAGTGGCACGATAGGGGTGGAACAACATGGCCGACACAATATCGTTCGAAAGATGATTCAGGGCGCATGATTCCACACTCAATATGTTCAATAAAATAAAGTTGTGTTTGAAATGTCCACCTGATTGCTCATTTACTCACTAGATAGTGTTTGATACATAGAGCACTGTCTACAGGATATGGGCAGACAGGCGGATGTTAAGCTGCTACATAATCATGCGCTGGATATTTGTAATTATTATATTCATCATATAGACAAACACCAGAACACTGACACCAACGTTGTCATTTTTGGATATATACGCATTGTTATTGACATATCTTCACAATGTTGAAATAAAAATAACTTTACAACACAATTTTGCACACAAGTATCTATTTACAACATACTTGACTGTATTGTATTGACCTATGAAAGCATGATATAGACCGCAGCTGTAACTATGGAATTTTATACTAATTCCTAAATATATTATAAATAAATTATAAATATTCCTAAATAATTATACTAATATCTTAAATATACTGGATTAACTGTGAATTAACATTACTCATTCAAAGCAGTCCACTACATTCAAATAACTCTTTGTTTTTAAAGCAGCCGCAGTCCTGGCACGTATTTCATAAGCGAGCCACTTTGTATTAAATGCCACACTGTAGCAATGTTCTTTTAAAAAAGCTTCAAAAATTTTATTCTCCCAAACATGATTCTGACACTTACATGATGGGCTGCAATGCATGATGGTCTAAGTTTACCGATGTATTGTAGAGGTTCTGTACATTACATACGGGTTTTCCTTGTGCCATATAGTAAATGAAAATTTATAGTTAAGAATTCAAACAGCACTACCAAACAGTGGACTACATCGTGGGCGAATGGATATTTCGGGACACGGACTCAGACTGAAAACAAACATCTCACAGTTCTCATTTATTTCTTTTAGGCGTGTACATTTACAAAAAAGCTAGTTTCAAACCATTTCTTTTTTCCTTTCAGTTTTTCCTCATTCTGCAAACTCCAGTGCAAAATGCAAAAATAAAATCTCAAAGCAAAACAGATTATGCTTATTGTGCCATCTAGCGTTAACATTAATAAAAGATTTTTTGTTGTGCACTGCTACTCCTCTAGACGGGACAGTAGTTAGGGCTATCCGTCTTTGGTGCAAGGTTATAACAGTTTTGCATTTTTCAATAGGTTTTAGTCTATTTCATTTTCTTCATATTTCATACTTTTTATTCTAATAGTTTTTATTAGTTTTTAAAGTGGGGTTGCTAGTTTAGTTCAACTTCAGTTTTTTTGAAAATGCTTAGTTTTAGTTTAGTTTTTACTAATTTTAGCACTAATTTTAGATTTTAGTAATGTCAGGCATTTGTCAGAAGCGTGATTCAAATAGGTTAGAAAAAGTATTGTGACAGACCCGTGACATCGTTTGTATGGAGCCCTGGACGCGGCATGGAGGGGGAAAAATATTTGGTGGTTGAAAAAAAAAAACAAAACAAAAAAACACATGTACTTTTGCAATATGCCACAATACTTTTCCATCACTAATAATAACTGTATTCTTTCTGTTCAAAGTTCAAAAGATAGAACTAATGGACTAATATTTATAAACCTAAACAATATAGACATATCGAATTAAGTGTGCTTTAAGTATAAAACTATGGGGGACGATGCACACCATATAACTTCTATATAATGTGTTTCTACATGCATTTATTAATAATTGCACTTTGTCCATTCACTGCCAGTAACTAAGGCAGATGGTGCACTTCACATTCAATAGCCTAACACTGAAATATTAATTAAAATTCACCCGTTAAGAAATATGAAAAACCAAGGGGTGTTGCTTGCTTTTGTTGAAAGATATTACAGCCAGATAACTGAATATAAAGCTAACTTTTCCGCAGTGTCATAGTTAAGGTTTAAACCCAAGCGACTTTCAGGTATACCTCCCAGGTATTCTCGCTTGATGATGTATGTGGGATAGGCAGATCTACTGGCTACTAAAATACTCCAGAAAGTGGGCTCGAGTTTAAACCTTAACTGACACCGTGGTAAAATGAGCTTTATATTCAGTTTTCCGGCTCCAATACCTTTAAGTATAATAAGTATATGCACGTATAATCATATGTATATGGTTTATACTTATTAGTCCATTAATTCTATCTTTTGTGCTTTAAATGCACACAGTGCGAGATCTTGTGAAAGTCCATCTTGTTTTTTTCCAACCATCAATTTTTTTCTATTCCATGTCCCTTCTGGGGCTTTGTACATTTGCAACGTAAAACTGGCACAGTTAAAAAATAAAAGAAATCGTTCACCTACAGTTACATACAATACAATACAGTACAAACATACAATACAGTTAGTTAGTTCTTGTTTTCTTGTTAGGCCTTGTTTTTATTTTTATTTCGGTTAAAGAAAATTTCACATTTAGTCACACTTACATAATTTTGTGAGCAATGATAACCCTGCCACGGGGTTTACTAAAAGACTTTTAATAACCCTTTCCTGAAAGGAAAAGCTAATAAACCAAACATGTTCAATTCCTGGCCATCTTGCAGAATCTTTCTGCCAATCGTACCTTTCTTGGTGTAAAGGTCGACCTCCACAGTGGGATTACCGCGGGAGTCGAAGATCTCACGGGCATGTATCTTGAGGATCGACATGTTGCTTTTCCTGAAAAAGGTAGCAGAAGACAAAACTAATGGGATCAGCCCCAGAAAAGCCCGTTTCACATACTGCACACGGCAAAGCCAGGGGGATCCAGAGACCCATAATTTAGATCCAATAATAAGGGTGACATTTTCAAAATATTTTGTCATCAAGAAAAGGGGTATTACAGCATCCCTGTGGCCTGGGGAGCGAAGAAAACGCTGCAAATTTTCAAGCACTATTATTTTGCTAAATTCATGGATGTGAGTCATCTGCATATATCATTTAAAGAAACTTTTAGGATTTAGTCTTTGCTGTATTGGAGACACACCATTCCATTTTATCCCTATGTGTGACAAAATGGCGGCCCTTCAAGACTGGAACCGAATCATTTGTCCCATTGTTTGCCTCTGGCTATATGAAACAAATAAGTGAAATTAATTTTCATAACTGGATTTCTGTAATATCTCATTTTTGGACATAAACTAATTAAGTACTTCGGCATCTTTGGAGAAGACCACAAACACACAAGACTAGAAATGAATCCATCAGCAGTTCCTATAGCAGGCTGGCTGGGTCTCCTCTACAGAGTATCAGGTCACTTGAGAGTCAGATGAGGGACCAAATCTGTCAGATCAGCAGTGATCATGCAGCTCTTCCAAATGCACCACTAATGTGAATGAGCCAAGGCCCCTGAGGGCTCAGGGAGTAAAAGGTATCTGCGCCACATTGAACAACAACATCAACAAATTTACCAATTGGTCTTAAAACGGCCATGATTAATCTTAAAAATCTGTTTTGCTAAGAATTTTACAAATGAAACTCAACTGAATAGCAGAACGACCCCTAGAGTGTATGGCGTCATATCGCACTATTACACATTTATAGTAATTTTATTAGTAGCCTTATTTCCCCATGTCATTTTGGCTTTTTCTTTCCGCCCAGTGAATCAAGGATCGCATCTCCATCGCAATAGCCTTATGACTCAGGTTCTTCCGTGGCACCAAAAGAATGAATAGTGCATGTGCAGAAATCTCCATTTTACTGCCTTCTGAGTCAAGATGAATCTTCAACAGTTCCATTTCCGTGTGTGTGTGTGTGTGTGTGTGTGTGTGTGTGTGTGTGTGTATATATATATATATATATATATATATGCGCAGTGCTATGGAAAATTTTAATTCGCCTGACATGTCGCATTAATGCAAGAAGCGGGTACCGACAGGACACACTGAACGAGCTTTCTATCCCCGGAGCAGGGAAAACGCGAACGACCTTACCGGTGTTACCATATTTGACAGTGATCACCCAGTCCAGGATAGATTTATGTGATTTTAAAGCGGAGAGTAACGAACGTTTCAGCACATTCATTTTCACAATTCAGCTGCGCTGAAAGCATAATCGAAATACATTTATGTTAAAAGGTTATAATTTCTTATAATAATATTCTACTCGTTCGTAGCGGCCTGTTGATGAATACAGCTTGGCTGGTTAACCTTGGTTACCTATATGATTTTTTTATTAGTAAAAATGCTGCGCCAAGCTGAACGAAAACTACTCTTTCTATGTTTAATCAAAAACCCTTTGCGACATCTTTACGACTCTACACCGTTTTAAACGCCACGCCTGCGTTTATATCGCAGATACAGTCGCTAATGTGTCAATCTGTTTCTAGCAATTTTATGCAATATAAAGACATTCAGCGTAGCATATATAATATATCGCAAGATCAGTAAAGTTACTGTTATCATTTTATGGCACTGTAACAATATGAATTAGAACCCAGATGGAAATTTTACGCTAGGGAACAGCATTTCCTGTTAGTGGGATAGCAGTTTAAGTGTATTAGAAGGTCAAATTTACCAAGGTCAGTTAATCAAACTTTCAATCTGGATAAAATTTTCGGGTTTGTATCATTAAAATAGGCATCTAAATTGAAGTAAAACCAACCATATTTGGTTTAATTACTGCTCTCTGACAAATCGTGGAATAGATAAATAACACGGGACGAACTATTGACAGTTTGCTATATGATATATTGAAAGTGTAGAGACTGCACCATGTTCAAATTCTTACCTTATCAAGCGTGACACCTCAACAAGTTTAAGGAGCCTAAGCTGGACGTCTGTGTCGGGCTGCTGCAGGCGGAGAAGGCACGAGGCGAGAGCAGGAGCGAGAGAAGATCGGACCTTCTCGCCGTTTGATTGGTTCGGCCTACGTCAGGCGACACGCCCATATACGGTGCGAGAGAATCGGCACGTTCACCACTTCAGGCAATATTTTTCCATTGGGGTGACTTTTAAGGCAACAGTATTTTTCTTCCACTTTTTTGTAGTATTTGAATAATAGCAAGTAAACATAAAATGAAAACATTTATGTTTTCCTGGCAGTAACCACAAGTTTGCGACGACTACTCTTGCATGCATATTGTGCGACAAACAGTATGACATTCAATACGTGATTCGAATCAGGGAAACCACCTGTTATATAACTTTTTGCCTAATTTGTGTGCTTTTTGGAGACGGCCAATTGGATGTTTGTGCTTTAATGATATTTGTTGAACGCAAATGTCCGTGCACCGTCATTTTATGTTCAGTGAAACAAAACTAATGTTTAGATTTTAGGATGTGCAAGTCATTGCATAGTCGTAAAAATATTTACAGATATTTATGATCAATTAGGCGCGAAACACCGGCATACCTGGGGCTTAAATTAACGGTTATTCAGCACCAACATGGCCGCAATATTCATGAGTTCTTTATGAGTCATGGCTTCATTTTCCTTGCAAGATACTGATTTTTAAAAAGCACAGTTAAACTAAACTGCCATTTGCCTAAAACTGAAGGTTTGCACTGGAAAGTGTTTAACTGGTTGAGCGACCAGTGTTTGAAATTTTATTGCATAACAGTACATTATACCGTTATGTTCAGTGTCGCATGACGTGCGTTCCGGAAATTGTTAGTGTACATGTCTAGTGCTGCGTAGTGCATGCAATGCATCCAAGCATCGTGAACATCCCACATACCGAACGTTTTATTTAAAAGAATTTTTCCAGTGTAATGCATTGGAATAAACAATATTAGCAATAGAAATTTAAAATCTCTTTTAAAACGACCACAGGACAGCAATGCAAAATTGCCAATGACAAATAAATACGATCGATGTGTCTTTAAAATGTTTTGCCTTCAAATGAATCGGATTCAAAGGGTACTAACACTAAAAAGATTATGCATTTCCGGAGCTGAGGTGACTTGTCAGCATTATGATGGCAATGAGCTGTTGCTCTTTCGTGGTCCTTGTGTGGCCGACCAGCTACCGCCCCCTAGGGCCATAAAATCGGTATACTGTAGATAATACAAAAGCTACTACAAAGATCTTTACTGTGGAGGGTGTTTTGTGACAATATTCAATAAATATGTAATTTAAATGATTATTTAAATAATTGCTATTTTAAATTGTTTAAACAACAATTTAAATGATACCGTCAACCATTAAAATTGTCATGACCACAGGGATGACAGTGAGACATAACGCAGGCACAGAGGGGAGAATCCAGTGGAAAGGCTTTAGGTGCTAAACAATCAGGAACATCACAACAGCAACATCAATGACCCAACAGGGGAGCACAGGACTGGAACTCTTATACACTGGGAAGGCAGGGATAAATGAGGGGCACCTGTGGCTGGTTAACAAGGGGGCACGAACACAAGGTAACCTCAACGAGCTACAGGCGTGGCTGATTAGCATCCCCGCCTGTGGGAAACACAAGGAATACACTGGTAGGGTGGGGCTGGACATGACAGGACTACCCCCCAAAGGCGCACACTCGGGGTGCACTACCCGGATCAAGGGGGAGCCAAGGACAGGACGGGCACACGGGGCGAGGACAGGGACCCCAGACCGGGGCAGGACGGCAGACACCGGAAGCAGAGGGGAACCACAAAGACACACCAAAACAATGGACCGGACGAGACTGGGGCAAGACCAGGTGGCACGGGGACCGACCACCGCGGACACCAGGAGAGGACATCAACGGGGACAGGAGAGACTCTTGGACAGGGCTAGACAGATCAACAGGGGAGGAATGACAACAGAAAGGGCCAACACCAGGAACCAGGACAGGAAGACTAACAGAGGGAACAGGGCCTGGGGACCACAGAGGGAGGACAGGACACCTGGACAGGGACACGGGAGGAAACAGTGAGGGACCAGAGGAACCGGGAAAGGAGCACAGGCACTGAAGGCAAAGACCGAAGGGATCTGGAATGGAGCGTGGGTAGGGGCCAGCGGGACACGGAAGGGCTGAGGGATGAAAGGCTCGAGTTGAGGAAGCAGGCGCCGGTGCCCAGAAGGGGCCGGTTGGGACCAGTGCGGGGAGCTGAGGCGACTGGAGGGCGACGAGGAGGCTGGATGACATGGACGAGAGTGACAAGGACACGGCGCGACTGGAGGGAGACGAGGAAACCATGGGACAGGGATTGGAGCGAGGGGGCAACAGAGGCAAAGCCCGGGCAAACACAGCCCCGTGCATGCCCCCACTTTCCCCTACGGGAAACCGAGCACCTGTCGAAGGCCCGGCCGGACCACCCAGGGCACCCCCCTTTTGAACCCCTGGGGACCACGGGAGCCAAAAACATGGGCCACTGGTCCCAGGGATCCCACTCCAACGCCTCAAGGGGGCCATCCTCCTGGCAGAGCTCCCCCCCCAACAGGAGAGGTAATCGAGACCCCGGACAGCCACGGGGCGGCTCGGCGGGGCCCTCGGGCGGCGGCAGGTTCAGGCAGGGGGCTTTCCGGCTGCGGGCTCGGCGCTTCGGGGCCTTCGACCGGCAGGCTCAGCTGAGCTGTGCCGGCAGCCGCCATGCTTCGGGTGGCGACAAGCTGCTGCACCCTCTCCTGGAGTACAGCCAGCTTCCCCGACAGGGAGCCGGGAGTCACCGCCACAAAGTCCCCAGCCAGACTCTGGCACCTTGCCTGGAGGTCGGGGTTGTCCTGGACCGTAACATCCAGAACAGCCTCTGGAGGACAAAGTCACCGGGGAAGGACGGAATCATCATGGAGGGGGGCTCCCGTAGCCCCCTCAGAACCCCACAAGCCTTGCTCATCATTGTACGCCCCAGGTCCCAGCCGGGGACAGCGGACGGACTCAGACCGACCCCCTCCTTTCAAAGGTAGGGAACCCCTCAGAGGGAGCACTGGTTGTGGGGGCAGCCAGCCAGCTCAGACTGGGATCCGTGGTCTCCCGGTTTTTGGGGAGATGCCGCCGGCCGGTGGGATCCGGCTCCCTCAACCCCACTGTGGGTCCTGCCAGAAAGGGATCGAGGGACAGGACTCCCAGCGACAAAGGCGGCGGGGAGTCCGGGACGTGGTTGTGGGGAGGTCAGGTCATTCTGTCATGACTGTGGGGATGACGGCACAGGTGGGAGAATCCAGTGGAAAGGCTTTCTTGAGTGCTAGCCACTCAGGAATATCACAACATCAATGACCCAACAGGGGAGCACAGGACTGGGGAACTCTTATACACTGGGAAGGCAGGGATAAACGAGGGGCACCTGTG